>LPNX010344029.1:0-48428 GCA_001517045.1 Pseudotsuga menziesii | reverse complement strand
GAATGGCTTCTTTGTTGTAATAACTCGCTATTTGATATTGGTGACTATTTTGAAAGAGATTGGAGTTATGTTTAGCCATGTTCAGGTCATGTAAATCTTCTTCAGCGTTTCAACAAAAATATTGAACGTGTTTGGTAGGTTGAAGGTGGAAAATCAGAAACAGAGTAATTATGTGTTCTCTTTGTTCCTCACTACAGGCTTGGCATATTCTTGTAGTTCTATGATTTTTTTTTCTTTTATTTGAAATTGGCTTATTAGCCACGCTTATAGAAGTGGAAGGCATCACACCAATCATTGATAGAGAGGTGGAAGGTTGGGAACCAAATTGAAGAGTTGATAACGTTTAAGAATTAGGATTTTTTTTTGTGAATAAACTCCTTGGGCCTACATCAAAATAGTGATATTGGTGACTATTTTGAAAAATATTGTAGTTTCGTTTATCCAAGACTTGTTCAACGTTTCCAGAAAAATACTGAAGGTGTTTGGTAGGCTGAAGGTGGAAAATCAGAAACATAGTAATTATGTGTTCTCTTTGTTCCTCACTACAGGCTTTGCATATTCCTGTAGTTCTTTGAATTTTGTTTCTTTTATTTGAAATTGGCTTGTTAGCCATGCTTATAAAAGTTGAATCCATCACACCAATCATCTATAGATAGGTGGAAGGCTGGGAACTAAACTTAAGAGTTGATAACGTTTGGGAATTGGGATTTTTTTTGTGAATGTACTCCTTGGGCCTGCATCCCCAAATGACTGGCAATGTAGACCTATTCAAAGTGATTTGATTGATATAATATTGAATTAAAGAAGGCTCTTATTGTTGTCTTTCAAAATGATTTGATTGGTTTAATCTTTAGTGAAGGATCTTGTTGCCATTCAAAGTGTTTTGATTGATTGAGTCTTGAAATAATTAAGCAATGCTCTTGTTGTTGTCATTTTTTCTAATGTTTGGAGAGGTTGTATTTTTCCTCATTGTTACTACTAAGCCCACACCATCTCATTATTGTAATTTATATTGATGGCTTGAATGTTATTATTTCCCTCACTGTTACTTCTTAACCTGAGATGTCTCGTTGATGTAATTTCTATTGCTAGCTTGAAGGTTGTTGTTTCCCTCACTATCACTGGAAAACCCTACCATCATTGTTACTACCAGTTACCTCCTAACCTGGACCTCCATGTGAGAAAAACCTTCAACTGAATGGGTGCATTACTCTTTCAAAGACCTAATATAAGGAAAATGAATTAACATCCACAATGATACAGTTTACCTCATAACGCATGACAAGTTTAGCATCCATATATATCAGAAGACGGCGCTAATGCAGCCTACAAAGGATTTCTTTATTAACATGATATGTGTTCTCCAAAAGAGTATTACAAATAAGCTCTAAGCTTCAACAAATAAACAAAAAGAGAGGAGGATGCTTTATTTTATAGCAATAATGGAGAAAGTGCTCCCCTTTGGTTTCTCATGCATGTACTAGGAAGTGCACCACCTCTAGGGAATGACTAGAGCTTACAAAGGCCCAATATGACACCTCTAGGAAACTTCATGTCATCTCTAGATTGGACTGGGACTAAGTAGTCCCTCATGCACCACATCTGGAGTAAATTGGGATTGAGAAGGCCTTCATGCACCAACTCTAGGGTGAACTAAGACCGAGTATGCCCTCATGCGCCACCTATGGAGTGAACTATGGAGATATGGGGATTCAATTGCACTTAACGGAATATATATGCAATGCTCCCATGATGAACTAGAGCTCAAGGAGAGTGCGCCCTCAAAAAGAATATTCATTTTCCTTAAATCAAGGAAAATGTCTCAAGACACCTCAATTTATAGAAAAAAATGCCCAAACAAAGTGTGCATGTCTTCTCATGTGTATTCAAAGGGGTATAGAAGATATATAAAAGTGTTTAACACCCCCTTTGCCCACTTTTTTACAACATTTTTACATTTTTACCCCCTTGAGGGACTTAAAAAAATTGACAAGGGAAAACATGGTGACACACTAATGCTTAACGTCAAAACCAAGGACTCATACACCATCTTGGGGTAGATGCCATAGTACATACTCATGGCTTTGGAGGATTGAGTGAAAAAACCTAGATAAACTCTGATCAATAAGAAATTTTCTTGCAAGGTGTGTTTCAAGTTAATATAACTCGGATCACCTGTTAAAAGATTAACAAACAGCTGTAGCACCTTCGTATTCACTGACTCATTATGGCATCCATCCAAAGCATCAATTAAAGGCAAAAAGTTACCATTTCCTCCAAGAAATTCCCGGTGTATATTTTTAATGAGATAGAATATCTTGGAGAGAATTATAGGTACAAATACTGTTGCAATTATTTCTAATGTCATGTCTCTTTCTCAAAAAATCAGAAAATCTACATCACAAGCTATGGACTTTGGTGCTTTACTTTAATTTATTCAGGTACCACTTTGCATGCCTGATATGTGTTATTAAAAATACCTTGAAGCAGAAAATGATAGAGGCCTTATGTGGTGCCTACGGCTACTTTGCACTCACATACATGTTCCTATTGTAGCATGCTTCTATGTGCTTGTGTATTTGTGAAGGTAATTGTCCTCATCTGTAAATTTTTGTACGTCATAAGAGAAATTTATCTACCCTGACCAATCATTAAGTTGCAAAGTATTCATTTGACCATTGTAGGGTGACATCTTGGCCTTGTTTCCCACTTCGGGGGAGGAACCCGGATTTGGTGGCAATCTTCTTCCTGAAGTGCTACTCAATTTCTTGCTTGGGTTGCTCCATGAGAATATTTTGCTGAATGGTAGTGTGTAATGCTATATCAAAAGTTTCAAAATTATAGAAAATCGTGATATTCGTCAATTGACCATCCACATACTTGACTTTTCAGTTAAGAGAGTAACTTTTTATCTAGGAACTTCCTCATCAACAACCTTGTTAACATTGTCCAACCCCATAGAAGCTTGCGTTGTTGATGGAAAGCTTGTTGACAACACTCATTGGTAACTCTCCTATTGGCAATGCACTTGTGGACACTGTCCTTGTTGATGATCCTCATGTCTATGACACTCTTGTTGACATCAGTTCAATTGAACAGTTATTGACAGTGATTGAATTGAACCACCTTTGGAAGCTGCGTGGGTGTTTGTAACTACTTTGAGATTGTTGTGTATGGTAGGAAGTTAGCAAAGCTTTTTATCCTTTCATGATCTCTCTAGCAGAGTGATTTACAAATCTTATGTTTAATCCGTTTGCTTTGTGTGCATTTTCTTCAATTTTATCCATGCTTCTTCTTCTTGTAACGTAATTAATGCCACATTGTTGAGTTGTCCTTGATTGTATATCGGAATCAAAATTCAGAGTTATACACTACAAGTAAGGTAAGAGGCTTGTTTGACTATTTGTCTTTATGTTTGTTAATACATGTTCAGAGTATTGTTGCTTGAATATTCAACCCTCTTTTGTTCTTGATTATCTACTTTCTGAAACATGAGAGACCACCATGGCCGAATTAAAAAGAATTGAAATATCTCCTTGATCGAGTAACTCCTTGAAGATTCTCTTGACTAAAAGAGGAGTGACATGATGGACACGTTGATGAAGATTTTAAAGAAGGTTACCAGCACAGGCAATTACTCCAATAGCAGCAACTCCATAGCTAGACTCCTACTTCACTGTGAACTGTTTCAACTTTCACCAAAAGTGAGAAGATCACCATTGCTACATCGTAGATGTACACCACATCATAGTGTTGGTGGGAGAATCTCAGCAAATAATTCCTTGTAGACAATAAACTTCACATTGAGACATAGTAAAACCTTGTCATTGTATCACAAGAATCCTTTTATCCTCTCAAGCACACAGATCAACTTTACAAATGATGGTAGCAATTGTACTAATGCAGAGACCAGGTTGTTCTAAGCTATGTTGATGAATTATATTAACTCATATTGAACTTATGGATTATATATTTAGAGAAGTCAAACTTCTGAAGTATTTAAGTGGCCTCTACCGTTATATTCAATAAAAAAATGAAGTTGGTTGATATGAATACTCTTGTTCAAGCATATAACTTTGCCTTGAAGCTTGAATAGAAGTTGCAGGAACTTTCTTTTATGCATATAACTTTGCCTATTCTTTTCCAGCATGTTAAATTTAAAGAAACAAATTTTCTAGCATCATTTCTGAAATGTGGAATGAATATCATTTCGTGTCACTTGTGATGAATAAAATAACTTTATTACAATTATTTGTTCCCCTGGCATGGTAGGCAGAAAAATTATCGGAGTTCTATGAAGTTTGCAAAGGTCTTGACCTTGGACGTGGATTTAAATTTCCTACTCTTGAACAGGTACAGATAATTTCATATTGAGTGCAACTTTTTAGTGTAATGGTGTGTTGCTGGACATTACAGATGTGCATGGTTCTATGTTATACTTACATTTTGTTCTTGTGAATCAAATTACTGGATGAACAGCCACCAGCATCATTCGTTTATGCAATGGAAGAGTATGTTAAAGATGCCCCAAGATCATCATCAGTCTGTAGAGAGTTGGTATGAACATCTATCCTAAGAGAGTATATAGTTTTTTGAGGACACCCAAATTGCATTTTGTTTGTTATTTCCAAAGTTCCATTTAACTTTCTAATAATTATTTCTGTTCTAAAAAAATATTAATTAATATTTGTTGTTTCTTGAACAGAAAACTGAGTCTTTTCCAAAGGTTTTAGCTTTGGAGTACAAGAAAAAATCAGAGCCCCAGGATGATGTACTGCCACCACCTCCTCCACCTCCTGAACCAGTCAAGGAAAGTCCTGCACCTATACAATCTGTGCCAACTGTGACAACTGATCTTTTGGTAAAGATTCGTATTATTGCTCTCATTATATTCGAAAATTGTATACATGATACAGGAATACAACATTGACTGTAGGATTTGACTTGGCAAGATGTTGATTCTTGTGGTTTCTGTCAAATGTGAATATGGTGGTTTGTGAAATAATTGGAAGCTCTAAGCAGTGCTTAACCAACTGTGAAATGACCTTTTTGAATGCTTGTCTGATGGCAAGGATTTGATGACATTAGTCATGATCCTTCAATTATAGTACTCTGATAACACTAGTTCAATTACAGCAGTCTTATTACTAGGGTGTAATCAACGGTGAAAAGATTACATACTTTCCCATATATGTGACATATAACCTTTGTATTGATCTGTAAACATGCTCTATCTTTATTAGTGTTATTGAATAGAGATGGTTTTATTACTGTGATTAGATTGAGTACTAGTAGAGATTATACAATACGCTTAGGTACCATTGCTTATGATAGCTTCATGATACTTGTACAAGTTTGATATGTTACAACAAATAAGCTAGCTTTGTATTAGTATCACATCATGTAAGTATTAAATCACCTGTCTTATGGAAGATATGCTATTATGTCACCTTTATTACTAAAATGCTTGATCTTTCTATACTAGTTATAGTAAAGTAATGGTTATTATACTCTATCCATATGTGTAAAAGGATATGATAGATATGCTTTGTACAGCTTAGTGATTACAGAGATAATCAGAGCAAGTTCTATGAATTCAAGTCATGTTGATTACTCGGAACAAGCCCATGTGTAATACTAGAGACCACCATAAGTAAGTAATTACAGCTAATCTAGTAAGCATGATTAGTCATATGTGATTACAATAGGCATTTACTTGCTATTACTTACGTATTAAGTTATATATATACTAGAACTAATCCCTATTATATCCCAAGGAATAAGTAGAGTTATACATAAGATATAAAACCAATCATAGTACGAGTCATTGATTCCTATAATGGTAATAATACTAGTATAGTTACTCGTAAGCTTACTTTATATGCAAATCCAAGAGATCCTGAAATATGGTGATTACTCTATAAACAACAAGCATTTATTGATTACTAGTAGCAACAGTTTTATGTACAGATCTCTAAATGACCATTTGTTGTGATTACTAGCTTATTACGAACTATACCATTACCGTAATGATTGGATACAACTAGATTACTAGTCTAAAGAGTAATAAAACTTTATTTCCAGTAATTTTATATACAGCTTACCTATATTGTATAAGGTGTGTTAGCTACTATGAAGCATCATGTGTTTACAAACAGGTACCTATCTTTCCCAGGAATTAAACCTGTTAGATCTGTAATAAGACCATTGTAATTGAACTAGTGTTATCAGATGACCATATATATATATTTTTAAAACTACATAGAGCGTCGCTATAGCGACGGTTTTCCATGGAACTTTACGACATCTTTTCGTCGATATAGCGATGTCTGACCGTCGCAATTGCGACGTATTCCCGTCGCTATAGAGACGGCCTACCCATGGAAATATACACACAACAAAATAGAACAGTGTCGCTCTTGCCATGCAATTAACAGGTTGTCGCTATTGCGACGAAATTGTTTCCACGGGAAAAAAAGACTTAGACGTGGCAATTTCCACACTTCTCCGTGGAAATTGCCACGTTTTGGCCGTGGCAAAATTGATCACTTGTACTAGTGACGAAAAAAGTTGATCGTTTTGGTCACTAGTTCTCGCATTTGTAGCTTTATCATAATGACATTACACTAATTGTTATTATTATCCTTATGTACTTTATGATAGTCACATGGTCACTGCTGCACTTATTATTTGCGTGACACTGAATTGTTATTTATGCCATTTATTTACCATGGTGTAAATTCTTATGACTTTTTCATGCCCTAAAATATTCTTGCTATATGGTTTTAAAGTTGATAATATATTTGTAAAATATTGGCTTATATGATTCCATGGCATATTTCATATGCCATGGGTCAAAAGTAATTCCATGCATGAATGGTTTTATGGAAATTGAAATGGTTTGGGGCAAGGTTTAATGTAGTGACCAGAACTATGGAATTATGGGTTTTTGTAAAGGATATTGGAGGTCGGGGTGGTGACATAAATGCACCTTGGGAAAGGTGGAAACCGAACTTAGGGCTTGGTTCATGCATTTTTTTGGCTCATTCATAGCAATATTGCTTGTGCTCTGCTCCTGCATGGTGGAAAGAGGAGAAATGACAATATCTTGACAGGTATGATAGTAGTCTGGGTTCATAGCATAATTTACTTGTTTGGTTTGATTATTGGCATACTTCTCAACGTGGTCTCTACATTTGCAAGTTGTAGGGTGTAGTGAAACAATCTTGGGTCATTGCTTGTGGGAAAAGTCATGGGAAAAACCATACCCATTTGGGCAAGCCTACTGTACAAGTGTTCACTTGTTCCCTCTTAGTTTTGTGGTTATGACAGAGTTTGTTGCTCGTCGAGGGTTTGGATTTCTTGTCTCTGGTTTCTAAGGGATGTGTTTTGGATTGGGGTTTGATTATAACTCAATGAGCTCTGTGTTTTGTAATTGCAACAGGCTTGGGGTTTTGTTTGTTGGGGTTTTTTATTGTTTTCGGGTCCGAACTTGAATGTATATTCCAAAGGTTAATGGGGACTCTGTGAGGAAAACGAGAATGGGAAACTTATTGCAGCTTTGCGCATTTATATGGGAATGTATGTGATGGTAATGGTGGTAGCACCATTTCTTACAATTGTGCAATGATCGAGTTATGAATGACTATGTAACTCTTATTTATTTCGATAAAAAAATATGTTTAACACTACTTACATACTGTGTTTGATTTCGTCTTATGGTTATTGTCGGACTGTGTGGATTTGCGTTTATTGGTTATATTAGTTGTATGGATGAAATGTGTGACAACATTATGGCTTTGGGGCCATGCCATATATGGAATTGACGTTTCCCTCCATGGTAGTTGTGATAGTGTATTTACTGTTTATGATTACGTTTTATAATATGATTATGGGGGTTGTATATGGTGTATTTTCGCGACTATCATTCGTCTCTTCTGGTAAACGTTGACAGGGTTATAATATTGATAATGTTATTTGACTGTTTTGTTATGTATGAGGCCGAGGGCCATAAATTGCAGTGTGTATATTAAAATGGGTGTTTCGACCTCTATGTAAAGAATTTATGTTTGGTTTTAATACACCATGCATAGATGTAATATCGGTTGGATTTTGATAGTTTTAATGATACATCCTGAGGACAAAATCCTACAGGATTTGTTCTAGATGACTTGTAAATGAATTAGACCCTACAGGATTCGATCCTAGGTCGTTTATAATGGTGAGGGTTTAGATTTGTGTGGATGTGATTTGGGCTTATATTCCCATAGGAATCGATCCTGTGACCTCTGTGTAATTATTTTGGTATTTAAATATCTACTGTGCATTAGTATCGTGGTTGATTTTATGCATTGGATCCTTGTTATGGCATACGATTTATAATGTGGTTTGTAATTGTTTAATGGTTTGTTTTAGTTAAACTTGAAAAGGATTTATTATAATTGCAATGGATTATTTATGTTGAAATTTAGTTTACTGTATTAACAAATCATAGATGTAGTTGATAATAATAATATATATAGTATGTTTTAATTATGGAATGTAATGATATAGACCCTGAGGGGTCTTCGCTGGTTTTTATCTCATCTTTAATACTTTGGACTTATGATCATTCTTAGATGTATAATATTGAGTTTATAATTTTGTGTAAAATGGGTTAGGGTTTTGTTTATACATGGTATTAGTTAGCTATATTTTATAGTTATGTTTTGTTTAAATCTTAATATGAAACAAGTTTTTACTTCTAAGCATACCTCTGCTGGCAATATGAAATCTATGAGTAGAGTTCATGAGAAAAATAAACAGATAGGTACTTATTAGAAATAATCTCTAGGTTGTAGGAAAACAAGGTATAAGTTGTAAACAAAAATATAGAAGTAAAAGTATAAAAAAAAAAACCCTTGATAAATTTTTAAGCAGGAAATAATTTACAACCTAGGGTTTATAATGAAAATGTAAACCCTAAAATATTTTTGACAAGAAAACAAAGGTAGATAGGGTTAGAAAAATAATATAATCACTTGCATAATCTAGCCAACACTTAATATAGATAATGAAATAGGTAGTCAAGAACCTCAAACCTGAAAACTAAAGCTCTTCTAATAGCTGAAACCTGCACACTAAATTACCCAATATTAACAATTCACAGGAAAATCTGACCTATGTATAGATGATCAAATCACTTTGGAACTACCATGTTTCACCCAACCATGACCCAGAACCATTCCTGGTTTTAATCTGGATCCCCCCAATATGGTTCCAACATGCAAGTAGCTTAGAGCTCCTAAGGTAAGGCTTCCCTAACTCGTATTTTAGGTCTAGATTAGTTCTCCATTTTCCTCTTAGGAAAAATGGTCTCCAACAACTCTCTTGAGAAAAATCAGGAAGAATAATGACTCCAAAAAGATGACACTTTCTTCATTAAGGTCATCAGGTAGATGGTTAGGTCTACTAGGCTAGGAAACTCTAAACTTCCTTGCATGTTAGATTCCCTCGTATAACACGGTAGTCCTTCAGTACTTGATGAGATACAGAAATTCGATATTTCATTTAAACACTTATAAGTAAGTTAGATGAGATCAATATTTACTCGAGTCATTTTCACTTGGGAATCATTAATTGTTTTCAGTAACTCCTAGAGCTTACCAGATCCCCTACTCAAGACTAAAAATAGGGAGTTACAAACATAGTGCAATTCCATAGCTCCGTGCTCAACACTAATGATAATATGTACTTGTACGATACACCTAGGGATACAATATCCAAGGATCCAATGTTTTATAACTTATGCTCAACATTAACATGGAAGGCTCTAGGGCTTATGCCCAACACTTACAAATTATCTTTTCAAATGTTCCTGAGCTTCACGCTTAACACAAATGTCTGAAAACTCACGTGTTTTAGAGCTTATCGCTCAACACAAAACATGAATTTACCCATGTTCTCTAAAGCTCCTTGCTCAACACAAAACATTCGATCAATCATATGCTTCAGGTTCCATGCCCAACACAAACATACATACATACATATCATATGGAATTGGCTTATGCCCAGTATATCAAACAAATCATCATGTTCATATGTAGTGTGGTATTTGACCGAGTATATCAAAATAAAACATCGAGGTAACATTATAATCAATGGGGCTCATGCCCATAAGTGTTAGTCCAAAATTTGGGATATTATAGTAGCATTGGCTCCCCCAGTTGTTACTTGATTTCTAACATTTGGAACTGGTACATATGGTTGTGTACTTTATTTGTTGAATTTATTGTTTGTTGAGAAACTGTTGTTTTGATTTCTATATGGGGTTGGGTTAAAACCTGATTTGCGGTTATCAGAGAAGTTCTTAGACTTGTCTCTTTTTCTGTTCATGTTCTCTTGCCTTAGTTATCCATGCTCATAGGAGATCCTAGCTTTATACAATGTGGTGTCCAAGGTTTTAGGCATGTCAAATTCAATTCTTTCCCAAAATTTGGGAGGAATACATCCTAAAAAATGTTGGATATTTACCTTTTCATCCTTCATGTATGGAATATAATGTAACAAATATATAAATATGTTAATAAAAGCATCCATAGTCATGGATCCCATACATAACTTGTTACACTCTTTCACCTTTCTTTCAAAGAATCTTCCCGACATATATTTTTCTTGAAAGACCTTGTGGATTTTACTCCAACATATTTCTCTCACCTCATATTTCTTGGTATGCTTCAAGTCCCTCCATCATCTTCCTTATTTTTCATTTAAATTATATATGTCCGGTAGATCGTTCATTTCGCTAGAGTAGTTATGAACACAAAAATATTTGATCATACCCAACATCCATTATTTAGCTTTCTCCCCTGTGTTCACCCCTCATTCATAGGTTGGGGCTCTTATTTTTTGAAATCCTCTTGGACATTGTCATCACTTCTTTGTTTCTTTCTGCGGCGAGAAATAGAGTCCTTAGTGGAAGGAATTTGATATTCTCATTTTGGCTTTGTATATTAATTATTCAAGACAACTGTAATGTCTGCAAAAATTGAAAATAAAAATAAAAATTATTAGGCTAGTCTAAACTACCTATGTTGGAAATTATTTGAACTTGTGGAATGTGCGATACTCTATTTGTATTGTTGCATCATCGTAAGCTATTCTTATGTCCTGCATCCATACTTCCAGATGTGATTATTATTGTATTTACTTATGTTTTCCTAATGTGGATTACTGATATTTTATGGTGGTGCATTGATGTGTAAGTTAGTTATTTTATTACGTAATTCATTATTTATAATATGTACTTACTATAAATTGAGCACATAGATCTATAGACAAACACACAACTCACAAAATAGATAACACAATTTACTCAGCAATTGAAGAATCAAACAGTGCAAAAATGGCTTGCAACTGTGAATGCTTTCATTAATCAAAAGTAATTAGATCATAATTACAATGAAGTATAATGGCTAAATAGCCACAAGAAATTCTAATACACATGAGGAAATTGAAATTTATTACACTCTGCTTGACTATAGGTAACTAAGACCTTGTCTAAATCATTATCGGAGGACTCAATGGTTAATTGACCTTGTCTAAATCATCATCAGAGTTCATCAAAGTTCTAAAACACAACTCAGGTGTCTAATTCAGTGTTGACTGAGGCTAAGTGACTGAGGTAGGTGAGAAATGTGCCTCTCCTACATGCAGCCATGCAAACCTAGTGCTAATTGAATGTACAGGACTAGAACTGAATGTAACTGATTCCTAACTTAGCTTGACTAGACACCAATTCAACTCAACTAACCTTGGTTCGTATCGGCACTCCTATTGGCTCCTAAATTTTAGGGATTGGTCTAAGAGGATCCTAAATGGATGTATGCAACTGAAAGTAGTGGCAGTAGGCCTCAATTAGTGTTGCCCACACTTTAGTAACTAAAAAATGTTCCCCAATTAGGCCAAGTGGACCCAATGGTGCTAGTGACTAAAAATAGACTGGATGGACTCCCGATTCAGACATGACTCCTGATTTAGACATATGACCAAATTGGAAAAGGGAGGATTAATAATCCTAATATCCCCCCTGATTGCTAACGAGGAAACTCTGTGGGCCCTGGTAATTAATACCATAGGTCACCCATTACATCAAGTAAAATAAAGTAACTGCTTAATACAAGGAGACAGGGAAAAAACCACATGGGAAAAAATCCCCCCTCTACCTAAGCAGGTAGAATCAGGATTCAAGTTTGAAAAAATTGAAAATATGCTTCTGCAATCTTTATCTATGTGAGGTAGTGAAGCAGCATGCATGGTGTGTTGTACATAGGTATTTTGGGGCCTGGCATGTAAGCTTCTCCTTCTTCTCAAAAATTGATGATGGAAGGAAGGAGCAATGTAACCTTTGTCTCTTTCTAGATGAAGAGGTATATGACCACATATATTCTTTTTAATGTAGTGAGACTGAGCTTTTGCCATGTAGCATCTTACAGGGAGTCTATTGCATCTCTCGAAAGAAGGTAAGAGTGCATGGCATATCGCAAGGTTCTTTCCTTTTTGAGTGTTAGATGGGTTTCTAGTCATCTTCCTAGCTTCCAGTTTGGAAGTAGGTTCTGAATCGAGATCTGAATCACCCTGAATCTCAATCTCATAAACTAAAAAGGATGGATCTGCAATACTAGTAGAAGCTGTAAAAGAAACAGATGAAACGATTTTACCTTCCCTTGCAAGTGGCTACTGAGAGTGCACTGGTTCTAAAGGAGGCATGAAATGTGAGATCTCATATGCTTTTGACTCATGATTTGCAACACCTTTTGCTCTGATGTTCCCAAAAGAGTTATTTGTGATCTCTACTGAGTCAAGACCAAAGATCAGTCATATTGGAGAGCCAATATGGGTCATTTGGTAGACAGATAACAGGTTTGAAGCTAGGGAGGGAACAAATAGCACATATTTGAATATTCCATGTTCAAGATTGATAGATCTCTTCCCTTTTGTTTTGACTTTAGTGTTATTTCCCATCTAAATACTAGGACCATCAAGGGATTGAAAAGAAGAAAATGATTCTTTAGATGCAGCCATATCGTTGGAAGCTCCAGAATCAATGAGGAAGACATGTGTTGATGAGCAGCAAGCCTTCAATGCATGGCCTTTCCTTTGGTATTCTTCATCTTCTTCTTCAGATTCATCCTTCCTTGCACTAGCAAGTGCATAAATGTTATGTTTCTTCAAAAGAAGAGCCATTTCATCAAGTTCTCTTCTCATACAGGAGCTTTTTGAATGAAAGACCCTTCCACAGTAAGAGCAGAGGACCTTGCCTTTGCCATTCTTATTTCTTCTCTTCAAACTTGAAGGCTCCTTTGAATACTCCTTCTTCATAGGAGACTCATCTCTTTTCTTCCATTTGTCATTCGCTACCTTATCTCCTCTTACAACCAGAGCTTGATCTTTGGGAAATCGAATGATCCCCATTTGGATCAATTTATCATTCTCAAAATAGAGAGATTGGATGAAAGCATCAAGACTGGGAATCTTCTAATTTGGAGTGGTGATCCTTACTGCTTGCAAGGTTGATACAAAGACTGAGAAGTCTGCATTGAGATTTGTGAGAATGGAAAGGATGAGCTGATATACATTCTTCTCCACTTTGCATTGCCTCATTTGATATATCAGGTTCTTGAACTTTATGAAGAATTAATTGAATGATTCGAGGTTGGATGGATTAAGAGTGATCACATCATTTTATAGCTAATGGACCCTCATCTCATCCCGCTTATCAAATAAGGAGGCAAGATTGTCCCAAATATCCTTGGGAGTATTCAATCCTTGGATGTGGAATCAAATATCTCAAGAAAATGAGGAGAATAAGTATCCATGAGGTTCATCAATCCTATTCCAATACTTTTCTTTGTAATGATTTAAAACGAGCACTGCCTCTGTTTCTTCTGTGAGTCTGAAGAGCTTCTTGGTGTGAAGCAGTACCTCCATGTCTTCCTTCCACTGGTGATAGTTGAACGGAGTGAGAGGGTCTACTGAATGAGCCATTTTGAATGTAGTAAGGAGGACAGAGCTGTTGTAGTGAATGCAGTGAGAAGAAAGGGTTTCTTATAGCGAATGATGTGAGAAGAGCTGATAACTTGACACACAATCAAACATACAAAGTAAGGTCAACAGTATGCACTTTTGGAATTTCCTTCACACCCAGCATAGTGGATCAAGCAAGCTTAATCAACAATTTCCTAACTTGGGATATTAAGTGGTAAATTCTCCACTTCTGGTGCAGTACTAGAAGGAGCAATTTTGGTCAAAAAAAATGATCTAGCTAGAGATATGAGGAGGAGAGGTGCCTTGTCTACTGAGGCTCTAATACCATATAAATTGAGCACATAGATCTGTAGAAAAACACACAACTCACAAAATAGATCACACAATTTACTCGACAATTGAAGAATGAAACAGTGCAAAAATGGCTTGTAACTGTGAATGATTTCATTAATAAAAAGTACGTATATCATAATTACAATGAAGTAAAATGGATAAATAGCCACAAGCAATTCAAATCCACATGAGGAAATTCTAATTGATTACACTCTACTTGACTCTGGGTAACTAAGACCTTTTCTAAATCATTATCGGAGGACTCAATGGTGAACTGACCTTGTCTAAATCATCACTGGATTTCATCATAGTTCTGAAACACAAATAAAGTGTCTAATTCAGTGTTGACTGAGGCTAATTGACTTAGGTAGGTGAGAAATGCGCCTCTTCTGCATGCAGCCATGCAAACCTAGTGCTATATGAATGTAGAGGACTAGAACTGAATGAAACAAACTCCTAACTTAGCTTGACTAGACACCAACTCAACTCAACTAACCTTTGTTGGTATCGGCACTCCCAGTGGCTCCTAAATTGTAGTGATTGTTCTAGGATGCTCCTAAACTGATGCATGCAAGTGAAATTAGTGGCAGTAGGCCTCAATTAGTGTTCCGCACACTTTAGTAACTGAAACATGTGCCCCAATTAAACCAAGTGGACCCAATGGTGCTAGTGACTAAAAATAAACTGGATGGACTCCTAATTTAGACATGACTCCTGATTTAGACATATGACCAAATTGGACAAGGGAGGATTAATAATCCTAATACTTACTGTTGTATACATGATTCTAACTTGACTTTGTTAATTGATAAAGGGGTGGAGTGGCAGGACTAGTTTCCCTTGTACCCATGTGAGAGGTAACATTTTCTACTTGTCACATCAGGCTTATTAATTTTTGACAAACTAATGCATTCTTGTCCCATTTGCATATAAGTGCACTCGATGACGGAAAACTTGTTTATAAAGCTTAACGGAAAATGATGATCGTTTTGGTCACTGGAACTTGCATTTGTAGATTTATCGTAGTGACATTACACTGATTGTTATTATTATCCTTACGGACATTATGATAGTGACGTGGTCACTACTGCACTTACTATTTGCATGACACCGACTTCTTATTTATGAAACTTATTTACCATGGTGTAAATGTTTACAACTTTATCATGCCCTAACATATTCTTACTATATGGTTTTAAAGTTGATAATATATTTGTAAAGTCTTGGCTTATATTATTCCATGGCATATTTCATATGCCATGTGTTTATGGCTTGACCCTAAGTAATTTGATCTATGAATGGTTTTATGCAAATCAAAATGATTTGGGGAAAGGTTTAACATAGTAACCAGAACTAAGAAATTATGGTTTTTTGTAAACGATATTGGAGGCCAAGGTCGCGACATAAATGTGCCTTGGGAAAGGAGGAAACCCAACTTATGGCTTAGTTCATGCATTTGTTTGGCTCATTCGCAGCAATGCTACTTGTGCGTCCTGGAAAGAGGCGAAACGACAATAGCTTGATAGATATGATAGTAGTATGGTATCGGAGCATAATTTCCTTGTTTGGTTTGATTATTGGCATACTTCTCAACGTGGTATTTGTGTTTGCAGGTTGTAGGGTGTACTAAAATGATATTGGGTTGTTGCTTGTGGGAAAATTTATGGGAAAATCCATGGGCAAAGCCATACCCATTTGGGTAAGCCTATTGTACAAGTGTTTACTTGTTCCCTCTTAGCTTCGCGGTTATGAAAGAGTTTGTTCCTCGTCAAGGGTTTGGATTTCTTGTCTCTGGCTCCTAATGGATGCGTTTTGGGTTGGGGCTTGACTATAACTTAATGAGCTCTGTATTTTGTAATTGTGACAGGCTTGGAATTTTGTTTATTGGGTTTTTTTATTTCCTTCGGGCTTGAACTTGAATTTATATTCCGAAGGTTAATGGGGACTCTATGGGAAAAACTAGACTCGGAAACTTATAGCAGCTCTACGTATTTGTATGGGAATTTATGTGATGGTAATGGTGGTAGCACTATTGCTTGCAATGGTGCAATGGACGAGTTATGAATGATTGTGTAACTCTTATTTCTTTTGATAAATATTATGTTTAATAGTAATTGCATATTGTGTTTCATTTTGTGTTATGGTTATTGTCGGACTATGTGGATTCACATTTGTTGCTTGCATTAGTTGTATGGATGAAATGTGTGACAATGTTATGGCTTTGGGGCCATGCCGTATATGGAATTGGCATTTCCCACCATCGTAGCTATGATAGGGTATTGACTTTATGATTTCATTGTAGAATATGATTATGGGGGTTGTCTGTGGTGTATCCCCATGACTATCAGTCGTTGCTGCTATTAAACACTGACAGGGTAATAATATTGGTAATTTTATTTGACTGTTTGCTTATGTATGAGGCTGAGGGGCATAAATTGTAGCGTGTATATTAAAATGGGTCTTTTGACCTCTATGTAAAGACTTTATGTTTGGTTTTAATACAGCCTCCGTATATGTAATATAGCGTGGATTTTGATACTTTGAATGCTACATCGTGAGGACAAAATCCTACATGATTTGTTCTCGACGACTTGTAAATGAAATATACCTACACGATTCTATCCTAGGTTGTTTATAATGGTGAGGGTTTAGATTTTTGTGGATGCGATTTGGGCTTGGATTCCCACAAGAATCGATCCTGTGACCTCTATGTAATTATTTTGGTATTTAAATATTTACTCTGCATTAGTATCGTGGTTGATTTTATGTGTTGGATCCTTGTTATGGCATACGATTTATAATCTAGTTTGTAATTGTTTAAGGGTTTGTTTTATTTAAACTTGCAAAGGATTCATTATAATTGCAATGGATTACTTATGTGGAAATTTAGTTTACTGTAATAACAAATCGTAGATGTAGTTGTTAATAATACTATAGATAGTATGTTTTAATTATGGAATATAATGATACTGACCGTGAGGGGTTTTCACTGGTTTTAATCTTAGCTTTAAAACTTTGGACTTATGATTATTCTTAGATGTAGAATATTGAGTTTATAATATTTCTTAAAATGAGTTAGGGTTCTGTTTATACATGGTATTATTTAACTATATTTTATATTTATGTTGTGTTTAAATCTTAATATGAAACTAGTTTTTACTTCTAAGCATAGCTCTACTAGCAATATGAAATATTCTAGTAGAGTTCATGGGAAAAATAAACAGATAGGTACTTATTAGAAATAATTCCTAGGTTGTAGGAAAACAAGGTTTAAGTTGTAAAAGAAAGTACATAGGTAAAACTAAAATAACAAAACCCTTGATAAATGTTTAAACGTGAAATAATTTACAACCTATGATTTATAATGAAAATGTAAACCCTAAAATATTTTTTACAACACTTTCATAATCTAGCCAACACTTAATATATATAATGAAATAGGAAGTGAAGAACCTCATACCTTAAAAGTGAAGCTATTCTAATGGTTGAACCCTACACACTCAACTACCCAGTATTAGCAATTCATAGGTAGATCTCACCTCTGTATAGATGACCAAATAACTTGGGAACTACCACGCTCCACCCAACCATGACCTAGAACAATTCCTGGTTTTAATCTGGATCCCCCCCAAGTTGGTTCCAACATGCATGTAGCTTATAGCTCCTAAGGTAATGCTTCCATAACTGGTATATCAGGTCTTGATGAGTTCTTTTTCCTCTTAGGAAAAATGTTCTCCAAGAACTCTTTTGAGAAAAATCAGGTAGAATAATGACTCCATAAAGATGGAAGAGATCCACAAGCCTCTCTTTAGCTTGGGACTTTATAGATAGAATTTTCAGTCAAAGGGGTAGTTAAATTAAGAATCATTTGATTTCTTTATTTAACTCTTTTTATTTAATTTAGGTAGTTTTAATATTTTAACATAGTAACTTTTAACTAGTTCCTAATTGGACCTTTGTAGGTATTATAATATTTATTTTTATCTTAGTTATAATAGTAATAGATGGAAATTTTCCTTCATTCTTACATTATTAATATTATTACTATGTGTACTCTTTATACACACTCTGTATAAAATATATAATAATATATTTTTTGTTAACATTTGTCTTAGTGTATCACATTTTGTGATCCGTAGACATAGGACACTTTCTTTATTAAATTCATGAGGTAGATGGTTAGGTCTACTAGGCTAGGAAACACTAAACATCCTTGCATTTTGGATTCCCTCGTATAACATGGTAGTTCTTCAGTACGCGATGAGATACAGATATTCAAGGTTTCATTTAATCACTTATAAATAAGTCAGATGAGATCAATATTTACTTGAGTTGTTTTCACTCAGGAGTCATTAATTCTTTCTAGTAACTCCTATCACTTACCAGAGCCCATACTCAATGATAAAAACATGGATTTACAGACTTAGTGCAATTCTAGAGCTCCTAGCTCAACACTAATGCTAGGATGTAGTTGTACGATAAACCTAGGGATACAATGGCCAAGGTGTTAATGGATTTGTAAATTTGGAATGTATTCACTTGTGTATCTTATGTATTGTACCCCGATGTTTATTCTGGGAAGTATTTGTAATGTAATTTAGTCATGTCATGCCCCGATGTCCCTATCAGGAGATTCAATAATGTAAACAAGTCATGTAAAGTTATTGAGGTTAACCCTCCCTTGTAAGTCGGGGAAATAGTCACCACAATTGAGTCAAGGTGTTGATCGGAGGGCAATGTCCCCACAATTGTGGGTCACTAGGTTTATTAGACTCTCCTAGAGATGTCATCCCTAGTAAGTAATTGTTAAGTGAGGATGACATGTTGGAGTGGACATTAAGTGAACAAAAGAATATAAATAGAGAGTGAGACTCTCTATTTATTGCACACACACTCACTGACTGGGGTGCATGAGTGAGAGAGGAGAAGCTCTCTCAAGTGAGAGAGAGAGAGAACAAGTTGTTGGAGATCATCTTTATGTTTTTGGGTTTTACTACTGCCATTGGTGCTCATTCTATCTCTGAGGAAGTTTCAGGGTTTTCTCCTTTATGGTTTCCCCGAGGAAAATTCTTTTTGTCTCTTGTCTCTTAGGTTTATTGCTGTGCATGTTATTCTCTTAGATAAGATCCTAAGATCATATTGCTTAAATGATAAAAATCTAACATGCTATGAGAGCTAACCTGAGAAGAAGACATTATGCAGCTGCAGAAGCTAGGGATTCTTACTTTTTGAGTCTCTCTCAACAATCCATTAGCAAAAGGAGGCTAGGATAACTCTCCATCAAAGGGTGCATCTTTCTATTGAAGCAGAATTTGATTCTGGACATTTTCAGTTCTTGGTGCGAGAAATTAGGGGTTTTTACAGAAGAGAAAATTTTGACTAAGCCCGCCATAGGATTTCTCTCCTCATCAAAATTGAAGTTTAGTGACCTGGGTTGAGATTTTTTGTTGGGTGAAACTACGGGAAAATCAAACCCTATTTTGACCTCGGGCCTGAAATACCCTAAAATACTAAAACTCATAGTTTTGGTATATTTTCTATATCTCAAGATTGCAGAAGGATCAAATGTCGAAACTTTCACAATTCGGAGATAAATTCCTGATGTACATTGTGTCCAAGTTTCCACCTCAGATTTGCTATATTCTAGGAGATATGATTCCTCCAAGGTTCCATCCTCTCCTAGGATTCATCCCTGAATAGGACAACTGGGGAGAATTGATATATCTCGGGCTACGAAAGTCCAAATTAAATTTCTCAAGATTTCTAGAAAGGGCACGGACTTTACTTTCTATGCTAAAATTTTCAAACCCAGAAGATGAAACAGTGAGATGTGGAAATCCGTACAACATCACTATGTTGAACAGTCGTGAAACAGGTCACCTTGGGAAAACTCCCATAAGTCCCAATGGGTGAAACCAATTCTGATAAAACCTATGGTTTGGGAACAAGGATAGAGGAGGCTAGCTCAGTATGAAATTTTAGACATCAAGGAGTATTAATTTCATAGATACTACATAAACACTATCAGTCATTTCTACAAAAGAAATTGGTAAAACAGGGCTTCCTGTTCTATGAGCTTCCCTCCGCTCTTTTCAAAAAAGGAGTAGAATGGACAGCTCACCTTGAAGAGGTCTATATTTCTATATAATCATATCTAAAAGATTACAAGTTTTAAAAATTAGTGTTTCTCTAACAAACCCTAAATCAGGAAGCTCCAAAACCAGGACGGACACCTCAAATCAGTAAGATCTAATCTTTTGCTATTTACATTTCAGGTTCTCTTTTCTAAATGACTAGTCACACCAGCTTGATGACAAGTTTAGTGAAAGTGACAAATTTCAAGCATGGAAGTATTGGATCTCACTGGTTCTTGAAGAAAATGAATGGGACACCTACATAAGTAAAGAGGTTCCAGTTCTAGAGGGAGATGAGGCTAAAAGCCTTACACAAGAAGAACTTGGTCAAAGCCAAGAAGATCATTGTTGATGATTCAATCACGAATCACCTTATACCACAAGTGTCTTCCCTAAAGACACTGAAAGAGATGTTTGATTCCTTGATCTAGCTATTTGAAGGAAAGGACATAAATCAAAAGATGACTTTGAGAAAACAGTTCAAGAATGTGAAGATCCAGAATGTAAAGACCATACAGCCATATTTTACAAGGGTCTCTCAAATCAAAGAACAACTGAAGTAGTAGAAAAATAAGTGGAAAATGCAAAATTTGTGATAACCACCTTGACTAGACTCCCAGGATCATGGGATTCATTCATTCGAGAAATGTGTGCCAGAAGGAGTGATTACTTTGAGAAGAATCTGGGAAGAGTGCACACAAGAAGAAGCTTGACTCATAATAAGATAAAAGAAGATGGGAGACACTAAATATCAAGCTCTCACAATCCAAAGAAGATCCATAAAGCGATGAGGAATATGAAGAACTCAATTATTGAAGAGCCTCTTATCCATATTGAGCATTTGGATAAGAAATGATGAATGAAGAAGATGATGAAGTTGAAGGCTCAAGGAGTCTACCCACAAAACAAATAAATATAAGTATTCAATTGTCATTTCATGATATTGTTTTGTTATGCATATTTTTTATATTCAGTTGATGTATTATGCATGGTAGAATGTTTGCATTAATGACAGTATACTACTAATATGCATGTGATGGGTAAGTAGCTCATGGTGCTATACAACTCTCCATTGCTAATTATCTAGAATGAAACTTCTTTGCTGACATATTGGATTAGTGCACAATCTCAATGATGTCTTGGTAGAGATGGAAGGAATCTATAAAAATTTTCGTGAGATGTGGATGAATGGTGTATTGGCTAAAATAGTTGCATAATCATATATCGATGCATAAGAATTTGCCACTATGAATATGCCTTATGAAATTTTTTTAACCATACAAATGAATTTGACTTGTAGGAAAGATCCCGTACAATCACCTACAAGCAAAGAAGGATGAGACTTGTTCCAAAGAACAAGTGACGACAGTTCAAGATGAAGAATAATATGACAAATGCAGTGACATCATTAATGCAGAACCTTCCATCTATGAAGAAGTATCTAAGAAGAGAGGGAAGACCAGTTCAAGAGGAATGATGTCTAGGATGCAGTATTGAGACCTGAAGGGAAGTTCATAGTTCCATCATGCAGTAGATGGAAACATCGTGGGATACAAGGTAGGATTCGTAGCAAGAGGCTTATCACAGAAAGAAGGGATAGACTACGAAGAGACATTTACAGCCACCAGAAGTTAAGACACATGACAGGCGGAATCATGTGTGGAAATGAAAGAAGGCTTTGTATGAGCTCAGAAGGCACCCAAGGGAAACACATACATGAGGATCTTGAATATCACCTAGAGTGATGAAGATCTTAAACTTTGCTACAAGGTTGAAGATGAAAGTCTATAGAGGATGACAAGTTCACAGATGGGTGCGAGAAGAACACTTTCAGGATAGAGGATATTGGTATCTAGTGATCCTAGATGGATACATTGAATAATAGTAGCAGAGAAAGCTACTTGTCACTCCAGTACAGGATACATAGATTACGAAAGACAAAGGAAGAACAATGCTCCGCTTCAGAGGGAGTGACTACAGAAGATACTGAGGTTCGACATGGTACGACATGATGGATATATTACTAATGACTGTAGGCTTTGCTAAGAGTAAATAAGATTCCAACCTTTTCTTCAAGGTTGAAGGAGGAAGACCAGTGATGCTCATGTTATATGTCAATGACTTGTTCCTGACATAAGTTGCAAGAAGGAGACTTGTTGGTAAGTTCGAGATGAAGGACTTGGGTTTGATGCACTACTTTCTAGGCATGGAGGTGTGACAAAATATCCCTGGGATAAGGGAAGTATGCGGTAGAGATCCTGAAGAGGTTCAGGATGATGGACTGCAAGGCCATGACCACACCTATGCTATCGAACCTGCATCTATTGAGTGATGCTTCATCATATTCGGTTGATGCCACGATGTATCGTTAGATGATTTGTTCCTTGATGTAACTGACAAATACGAGACCGAATATTTGCTTTGTTGTGAACACATTGAGACATGTTAACCTGATGGCTGTAAAGCATGCAATGAGGCACCTGAAGGGTACAGTTAAGTATGGGCTCAAGTATGAGGTGGATCAGAAGATTAACCTAGAAGGTTATGTTAATTCAGATTGGGCAGTCTATGCCATCAATAGAAAGAGCACTTCACGGTGCTTTCTCAGTATGGGATCATGTGTGAGCTCTTGGTTTAGCAGGAAGCAGTCCTTTATGGCACTAAGTACAGCCGAAGCAGAGTATGCCGCGGCTTGTTCGGCTAGTTGTGAGCCAGTGTGGCTTAGGAAGCTACTATCTGAATTTTTTTATCTCCAGTTGGATGCTACTTGTATATATTGCAACAACCAGAGTTGTGTGAAGTTGTCTTAGAACCCAGTGTTCCATGACAATTCAAAGCATCTCGAGATAAAATATCAATATATCAAAAATATGGTCCATAGAGGAGCAGTGAAGCTCCAATATGTTGCGACGAACGAGAAGAAAACTAATATGTTGACCAAGCCATTGGCCAAAGTGAAGTTTGAGTACTTAAGGGAGAAGCTTGGTGTTCTCCAGATCAAGGTTCCCTCCAAGGGGAGGTGATGAGTCCGAGAGATCTTCTGACATGGTAGGATTGGTTCCTTCCATGGTTAGATATAAGTGCAGCAACCATTCTGATGTGACTATGGGATGTGTTCCCACATGATCAGATATAAGTGTAGGAGCCATTCTGATGTGACTGTGGGATGTGTTCCCGCATGATTAGAAGTAAGTGCAGATCCATTCTGATGTGACTGTGGGATGTGTTTCCACATTATCAAATATAAGTGCAGGAGCCATTTTGATGTGACTGTGCGATGTGTTCGCACATGATCAAATATAACTGCTGAGCCTTTCTAGCATGGATGCGGGATGCGTTCCCGACATGTCTAGATATAATCGTTGAGCCTTTTCGACATGGTTCTTGGATGTGTTCCTCCCATGGTCGGATATAAGTGTTGATCCTTTCCGACATGGTTCTTGGATGTGTTCCTCCCATGGTCGGATATAAGTGCCGAGCCTTTCCGACATGGTTCTTGGATGTGTTCCTCCCATGGTCGGATATAAGTGCCGAGCCTTTCCGACATGGTTCTTGGATGTGTTCCTCCCATGGTCGGATATAAGTGCCGAGCCTTTCCGACATGGTTCTTGGATGTGTTCCTCCCATGGTCGGATATAAGTGCCGAGCCTTTCCGACATGGTTCTTGGATGTGTTCCTCCCATGGTCAGATATAAGTGCTGAGCCTTTTTGACATGGTTCATGGATGTGTTCCTCCCATGCTCAGATGTGAGTGTTGGGCCTTTTTGACATGGTTGTTGAATGTGTTCCTCCCATGGTCAGATGTGAGTGTTGGGCATGCCTTTCTGACATGGTTTTTGGATGTGTTCCTCCCATGGTCAGATGTAAGTGCTTGGCGGGCCTTTCTTATTGGATTAGATATAAGTGTTGAAGAAGATGAATACCTACATAGAGGCTAGGCCTACAACCAACATGAAAAAGGGATGGCTTTGTAGAAATTCCTGTGATGAGTAGAATTGAGAGATAGCACCAGTTGATTGAGATAGTGGAAGTAGTGACGATGATGATGATCCAGTGATGATCCAGTGATGATATAGCTTTGATGATGATAAAATGATGATCCAGACTTGATGAATATGACTTGACTATGAAGATGTCTTGACGATGAAGATGAATTGAAGATGAAGATGACTTGATGATGATCCAGATGATACGAAGAAGAAGACTTGTGCTGATAAATTGCGTCAAGAGAATACCTTCCTAGTTAAAAGGGAGTGTTGATGTATTTGTAACTTCAGAATGTATTCACTGGTATATCTTATGTATTGTACCCCGATGTTTATTCTAGGAACTATCTGTAATGTAATTGATTCATGTCATGCTCCGATGTTCCTATCGAGAGATTCAATAATGTAAACAAGTCATGTGAAGTCATTGATGTTAACCCTCCATTATAAGTCAGGGCAATAGTCCCCACAATTGAGTCAAGGTGTTGATTAGAGGGAAAAGTCCCCATAGTTGTGGGGCACTAGGGTTATTAGACTCTCCTAGAGATGTCAGACCTGGTAAGTAATTTTTAAGTGAGGTTGACATGTTAGAGTGGACATTAAGTGAAAAAAAGAATATAAATAGAGATTGAGCCTCTCTATTTATCACACACGCACTCACTCACTGGGGCACATGAGTGAGAGAGGACATGGGAGAGAGAGAACAAGCTATTGGAGATCATCTTTATGTTTTCAGGTTTTATTGTTGCCATTGGTGCTCATTCTATCTCTGAGGAAGTTGCAGGGTTTTCTCCTTTATGGTTTCCTCGAGGAAAATTCTTTGTGTCTCTGGTCTTTTGTGTTTATTGCTGTGCATGTTATTCTCTCAGATAAGATCCTAAGATCGTATTAGTTAAATGATAAAAATTTAACACAAGGATCCGATGTTCCAGAGCTTATGCTCAACATCAACATGGAAGGCTCCAGTGCTTACGCCCAACACTTTGAAATTATCTTTTTATGTGTTCCAGAGCTTCATGCTCCACACGAATGTCTCAAAACTCATGTGCTCCAGATTTTCTCGCTCAACACAAACCATCAATTTACCCATGTGCTCGAGAGCTTCTCGCTCAAAACAAAACATCTCATCAATCATGTGCTTTAGAGTCCACGCCCAACACAAGCAAACATATATATATATATATATATCATATGCAATTGGATTACATGCATTATATCAAACGAATCATCATGTTCATATGCAGTGGGGTCTTTTGACTCGGTATATCAAAATAAAACATCTAGGTAACCTCATAATCAATGGGGCTCATGCCCATAAGTGTTAGGTCCAAAATTGAGGATATTACATTAACAATTTTTGTTTAACAATTAATCATCTGTAAAAAACTAAAATGTAACGTCATAATCAATGGGGCTCATGCCCATAAGTGTTAGGTCCAAAATTCAAGATATTACATTAACAACTTTTGTTTAACAATTAATCATCTGTAAAAAAAATAAGTGTGGCTGGTTAGGTCTATGTGCTTTGAATGTGCTAATTATTTCAACAGGAATTTAAATATTAGCTGACATTTTGGACTTACTTGAGGAGATCACTTGTTATGCTTAAATGCATCTTGATTGAGATTCAAAGAAGATTGAGTTAAAGGTGGTTAAAGAAATAGTAAGCAATTTGTTTTTTATTTTTACATATCAATTTTTATTTTTATTTTATAATTAAATAGTATTTGTTTTGTTGTTATATTAACTCTAACAATTTGGTATAAATAATGAATATAAAATTTATATTATATTTAACAATCAACTATTTTAACAAACCTAAGTAACTATTTTAACAAACCTAAATAATTAGTTGTATATATATACATTCATGGATCACTCGATCACTTTACTTGTAAGTATACTGGTAATACACACGGTCACACTCTGCTGCATGCAAGACAAAGACAAGACAAAGACAGTTGAAAAACTTCCATTGTGAATTTTCCGACCAGGTGACAGGGGCGCGAGCCCGCCCGCTATCCGTAAAAGGACAATTACTCGATTTCTGTTGAGCTTTGTGGGAAAGCTAAAGTGCAAATATTGCTGGTGACAGGTTTTTTGTCTCAAGTACGGGAAAAGTTTATGTTATGAATCATCAAGTATGATAAAAGACAACTAAAACGTCAGGTTTTTGAAGGTTCCGATAAAAAAATTGGTTAAACTTGTTTATAAGAATAAGTAATTTTTTTTAATGATTAATTAATTGATTTTAAAATTAGTTAGTCTTCAGAATTTACAATTTAAACATTAATTCCATTTTGAATTAAAATTTTAAAAAAAATTAATGTGTAGAAAATTGTCATTTAAATATTTTTTATTAAAATTTAAAAAAGAAATATCTACAAAATTCAAAGCTGTTAAAAGCAAATTGCAATTTAAACACTCCAAATTAAGATTTCAAAAAATATTAACCTCCAGTTAATATACTCGTAAAAATTAATTTACATCAGTTAATATTTCATTTATTTAATTAAAAAAAATAGATTAATTTCTTACTTTCAAATTAATACTTTGAAACGGGAAGGAGGTTAATCTTAAGATTAATCTACTTCAGTCAATATATATTATATCTGATTTTTTAATTATAAAAAATAACTCAAATAAATTAATTTACTATTTTCTAATAAATATTTTGAAACCCGAAGTACGTTAACCTTATAATAATCTTGTGTTAATTTGTTTAAATTTTATCAGTGAAATTTTAAATTGATTTGTAATTTTGATATTTTGGAATATCAAAGTCAATTTAAATTTAGTAAAATTTATAAATTCTAAAATTTGGATAATTTGAAATTGAAATGATTTTTAAAATTTGTGTGGAGTTTAATTCTTTTATTAAAATAGTTTATTTCTAAAATTATTTCTTCCTTAATAGTACGTGTAAATGTTTAATTTATTTAAATAAAATAATAAACAAACAGTTGTTAGTCATATTCTTTTCTACTATGTTTTTCAAAAAGCAACCGTGAAATGAAATAATCTGCATGTAAATGTACAATTTATTAAAATAATGTAATAAAATAATACATATAAATGTTTAATTTATTAAAATAAAATAATAAAAAGAGTTATTAATCATATTGTTTTCTACTATTTCTTAAAGGACAATCCAAACCAGCTATAGTTTTATTTTGGATGTGAAATGAGATTCTGCGTGTAGAATGTTTAATTTATTCAAAATAATGTAATAAACAAACAGTTATTCATCATATGTTTAAACAAAGCAATACAACTGTCGCTTTTCTTTTGGATGCGAAATGAAAGAATCTGCAGCCCTCTTGACCATATTATTTTTTATCAATATGATGTTGTTTTGGGTGCAACCCATTGTTGTCATTGCCATCACAAATATAGATATGTTTATATGTTTTAATTTAATCCTGATCGTTTAAGTAAATAAATATCAAAAAATTATTCGTTTAATTTGTTTGGTTTTAAAATATAGGATTTTCTCATCATAAAAGTAGGATTTGTGTGATCAATATTCACATATAATATGTATTGTTTATATGTGAAAGCAAAATATTTATAAAGAAAACTAAGAAATGTGTTTGCTTAGAATTTAGTATGGATAACACTGAATGGTTAAGACAAAGCCTTTACAAATAAATGTTTTGTTTCATTTTATATATATAGTGAGTAGTTGGAGATTTATTTGGAAGTACAAAATTTACCTGCAGTTTGGCCATGGACATGAACAAGAAATATGACTACCCTCACTAAGTGCTGGAAAATAATGATTGATTATCATTGTCTTAATTAAAACTGTCTACTAAAACTTCAACCAAAATACTAAACTTCATACTAAGACCCAAAATTGACTAACAAACCTTATAAAGAAAATATATGGAACTCGAGGATTGCTAAGAAATCCATCCTTCTTCACTCGCAAGAGTGCTAAAGGACCCTCCGACATACTGAGTCGCTGCGATGTAAACAAGCACCCAACAACATGCACCTCAAAGAACAAATCAAATATTCATCTTGATGGCGATGACATCAATATTTCTATGCATTAGACAACCATACTGTAATATCCCGAATTTTGGACCTAACACTTATAGGCATGAGCCTATTGATTATGATATTATCTTGATATTTTATTTTGATATATTGGGACCCCAGTGCATATGAACATGATGATTTGTTTTATATATTAGGTGTAAGGCAATTATTGATGATATATATATATATATATATATATATATATGCTTGTTTGTGTTGGGCGTGCACCGTGAAGCACATGATTGGTAAGATGTTTTGTGTTGAGCAAGGAGCTCTCGAGCACATGAGTACTTACATTTGTGTTGAGCAAGAAGCTCTTGATAACATGAAAAGATAATTGGAAGTGTTGGGGAGAAGCCTTGGAGCCTTCCATGTTGATGTTGAGCGTAAGCTCTAGAGCATCAGATCATTGGCCATTGTATCCCTAGGTGTATCATACAAGTACATCCTAGCATTAGTGTTGAGCGAAGAGCTCTGGAATTGCACTAAGTTTGGAGCTCTTTGTTAAGCATTAAGTATGGGCTCTAGTAAGCGCTAGGGATTACTGAAAAGAATTTAATAACTTTCGAATGAAAAGGACTCGAGAAAAATATTGATCTCATCAAACTTATTTATAAGTGATTAAATGAAATGCCAAATTTTTGTATTGTCATCAAGTACTGAAGAACTACCATGTTATATGAGGGCATCCAACATCCAAGGATGTTTAGAGTTTCCTAGCCTAGTAGATGTAACCATCTACCTATTTGACCGTAATGAAAAAGTGTCATTAAGTCTAGGGATCATGGTATATGATGCCCAAAGACAAATGTTATATTATTATGTATTTTATACATGGTATGTATAAAGAATAAATATAGTAATAATATTAATGATGAAAGATAAAAAGGAAAGATCCATCCATTATTATTTATTATTAAAAGATAATAAATAGTACAATACCTACAAAAAGTCCAATTAGGAATTAGTTGAAAGTTCCTAAGTTAAAGTATTAGAAATTACCCAAATTAATTAAAAAGGGCTAAATCAAGAAATCAAGGTTTCTTGATTTAACTGCCCCTTTGATTGAAAAGTATATCTATAAAGTCTCAAGCCAAAGAAAAGATTGGTGTTTTGATCTGTCTTGTGGGAGTCATTATTTTGCCTATTTTCCTCTCAAGAGAATGGTTGAAGAACAATATCCTAGAAGGAAAAGGAGAACTGATCCAGACTTGATATACCAGATAGGAAACCCTACCTTATGGGATCTAAGCTATTTGCATGTTGGAGTCCAAGTTGGGTGGATCTGGAGTGAAACCAGAAACGGTTTCCGGTCATGGGTGGCTGGAACGTGGTAGTTCCTAAGTGATTCAGCCATCTAATACAGAGGTCAAATCTGCCTATGAATTCTTAATACTAGTTATTTTATTGTGCAGGTTCAGCCATTAGAAAGAGCTTCAAGTTACAGGTATGAAGCCGTAGACTGCCTATTCCATTTTCTAGAATAAATGATGGCTATGTTAGGTAAATGATTACATTTCATTTTCTAACCCTATGTGTTTGTTTCTCTATTTAAAATCTTATAGGGTTTACATTTTAAATTATAACCTTAGGCTGTAAGTTAGTTTCTATACGAGATTTATCTAGGGTTTATTCATCAGTTTACTTCTACAATTTTAATTCATTTATAAATTTTTATCAAGGGTTTTGCACCTTAGTGTTATTCCTGCTTTTACTTTTACTATTACTATTGAAACTGGGTGAATTGCAACCTAGGTTTTATTTCATATATTTTACCTATCTATTCTTTTGAATTTTATAAACTCTACTAACATATTCCATTTGTTAGCAGAGGCATGTTTTAGATTTACATAGACTAGTTCAGAAGTAAGTTATATATATAAGCTTACAACCTAGTTAATCTAAGCTATTATCTATAGTTGAACTACCATATCCATAAATATATAAATCAACATATATAAAATAGAATCATAAATCCAATGTACCAAGAACAATATTTACAACTAAGTACATGTACTACAAACATTCCACATTAAATCTAAGATAAATAAACTATTAAATACCTTTCAAGGTATCCGTATTTAAATACACACTATCTACGAAATCATTTCCCTTAAAATAACATTATCATAAGAAAATAAAGGAAGTAAGTATTGTGAGCATTCATTGGTCTAAAATCAAGTTCATTTTCCTAATTAAAATCGACAGCTCTAATATTATAAATCTACACAATCAAATCATATGCCATAAATCAAATAGTCCCATCTAACATTGCTCACAACCATTGTATAATAATTAAACCAAAAGTATTACAATATAAACAATTAAAAACATGTAATTACATTAAGGTTGCATGAATGAATCCTGTAGACGACCATTGCCATTTTCGCTTACATAATCTACGATGCCTTAGTATTAAAATCTATAGCAAAAATTAATACACAGGAACCCAATGATAAACCCCATCATAGTCTTACACACAATCCAAGTAAATATACAAGAGAGGGAAGGAATCGAATCTTGTGGGCACCTAAGCCCCAAATTGCAACCACCCATTTATTAAAACTCATTGCATCAACAATGACTAGGATTCGACTCATGTAGAGTCATTGTACATTTATCAAGGCCATGCTATACAGACAGTGTATAAGTACTGCACACATTAAAATAATTTCTCTATAGCGAAGTCATGAGAACCTCATCCTTCCACACCCATGATATAAATAAAAATAAAAATCATTACATAGAGGTCGTAAGACCTTTACTAATCTACACATTACATTTACATAGACATGGCTTAGAATAAAAATACAAAGTAAATTTAAATAACAATTCAATGCATGTCAACGAATCCACCTTCAGAAACAATTTCCACTCGAGGTTTACACCCACGACCATCTTAACATTCTAAATTACACTTATAAAATGAACAACACAGTCTGCAATATGTTTCCATTTCATATTGTACATTAAAAACTGACCGAAATTCTAAAACCCTCTAAGCTATCATAGCAACCATGGAAGATGTCACATACCCCAATTTTGTAAAATAATGTTAATTGTTTAATTATATTCCTGAGACATTATATTAAATTTAATGCTAAGTAGGAATTGATGACTCAGCAGAGTCAACAGAAGTGGAATGTAATTCAGAATATTTTATTATTGATAAATAAATTATGGAGACAACAGCATGGGAGAGCTGTTAAAAATAGGTTATTGGTCAAACTGGTGGATGGAACTAGGTGGAGGGAAAAAGACAAGTGGCATCATTCTCAAACACTTCCTAAGTTGCAGGTGGCAACTTCCCTATATTTTGGGTTATGATCCCCCAAGAAAGTGGGATCAGAGCAGGTGGCTCAATAAATGACAACTAACCCAAAAATACCTAGGCAAACTTTTAAAAGTACCCAATGAAGAGAGCTGAGGCTGCTCAGATATTTTCCAGAGAAGAAACATTCAGGTGGAATGCTATTCAGGAAATTCATTTCGGGAAAAATGGAAACAGTAAGGAATTTGTATTGAGAGGATTGTTACAGTAACTTGGTTTATTACAGCTTGTTACCTACGAGAACTTACTGATAAGTCCAGATTTGATACTGAGTTTTGAAGACTGGTATTTGACTATTGCTGCACCTAGTTCCAGCCAGGGAGACCAGAGCAAGCTCGGGGGTCCTGTGGAGTCACTGTTTGAGCGCTCTCCAGGAGTTGGTAGGGAGGAATGACCTCCCATTGCTGTTGTTGTCCAAAGCTTAAGCAGGTTCTGTCACTTAACTGTACTGGTTTTAATAACTGTGAATGGTTGAATGTTATGTTTGTAGCTATGATATAAAGATTTAGCTGGTTTAGTGATGTAAATGCTTTAGTTTATCAGTAGTAGAATCCTTTGATGCAAAAAATATATATAAAAACCCATTGTGTTTTTCCACATATGGGTTTAGCAGACCATACTCCAGCACAGGGGTAAAATTAAATAAGATGATATGAAGAGATGGAAGAATAGTAGATTATTTTTGTATCCATTATCAGAAGAGATATTTTACTGACAGTAGTATAGGTTCAAGTTAAAACTATTTCTTTGGACAGTATTTCCTTTTAGGAGTTTTTTTTATTTAGAACAAATGGAAGAGTCTAATCGATGCACTGGAGTAGAGCTAGATTAGATTTATCCATTGTTCTAACTTTACAGCTTCTTTATTCTAGTTTAAAATAATTTAAGTATTATATGTTTAATAACAGAACTGAAAATAGGGTCAGATAATATTGACTAGATTCTACTGTCAAAATAAACTGATTAAATTTTATGTATGATGAATAATGTAATCATTCCTTTCTTTTCTTGCTTCTTGATTTGAATTAAGCTAGAACAATATTTAGAACTATTAATTTATCTTTCATAAATTGTAAACGAATGCTACTGTTTATGTTTAAAGGATAATCCTTAGATAATGTTAATTGTTTTCTTTATATATATAAATATCATATTAATAAGACAAACTAAACCTTAAAAGAATTTATATAGTACTAATATAAATAGGCACCAGAAATAAACAACAGAATACTGTTTTTCTATCAGCTTATAAAATAAACTAAGGATATTAATACAAAGGTATTAGTGATCTCAAGAAAGATAATATCCTTGTTATATTTATAATCATATACTTTTATTTTAGACATTATAGGAATAATTATTTAAGGTAACATTTTTATTACTTTAATTACAAAACGAAACTAAATATACTTTCTGTATTACAAGGTAATTTGATAGTACTTAAAGAACATTGTTAAGATAAAATAAAACAAAATATAAAGACCCTATATAAGTGAAGGGTACAAACTATGTTAACATCTAATCATCTAATAATAACAAATAAGTCAATGTGTAAACGAGGAGCAGAAACCTTGGCAGTAACATTATAAAAGAAATTATTAATAGTAAAAAAATAAGTACATAGTTCTCTTACTATTAAATTAGGGTTAAAACCCTATAAATATAATTTATACAAGTAAATCGATGATTGTGGCATTAAGACAGTGTTATACTCAGAGCCGTATTATAAATTTAACATAAACAAGCTTCCCAAAATTTCAGTACTGTAAATAACCAAAGGAATACAACTAATGATAACAGTATTAATACATATGTATTTTAGACGTAGGGTGAAAACCCTGTAAAGTTTTATTTACAGTAAAAGTAAGGAGTCGAGGGTATAAACCCTTTTCCAAAACAGGATCACGGCCTCAAACTTTTTACATTATAACTAATAGAAAATCGAATGGCTTTTCAAAATCCCTCGGCCCCGATAAATATTCGAAGGATGTGGCACTTTCGCCTCAGTTTAGTCATTTCTCACACAGTTTTTAAAAACACAAGAAAATAACTCATATAATTACGGCCGTAGCCGAAGTACCCTTGCACAACGTAGGGGTCTCATCCTCTAAACTTAATATAGCAAACAGTTAACAAGACCAACTGAACTGCAAGGGTTACAGGCCTCTTTTCGCCAACCCTTAAAGGTTCTAGGGGAACGCCATAAGAGAAAGAGACATGGTGTGACCGGGCTTACCGAAAACCTGCAGCCGTTGTTTTTTATTTGCTTCAGAAACTACGCTGAGGGAAGGCCGAGACCTGCAACCACAAAGGAATGGTATTATTAAGATATATAATTTGGATAGGAAGTATATTGTTACGAATAAACAGTAAAATGAAAAGAAAGGTATTGCAGTCGTCTTTACCTAATATTTTTTTATGGAGGTGTGACCCCTAGCAGCTAGAAGACGACCACCAACGCAATGAGGTAACCCTGCTACAGGAAAGGAGGGAAAGATAAACACTACAACAAATAACCTATCACTATTTTCGGAAGAAAAAACCACGGCTTTCATCAAGGGAGGAGTGGTTTACAGTCAAGTATTTGGGTAGGGTTAGTAGATAGAAGCCCTGAAGGAATGACAGTTAACAGATGGACAATGGCAACGCAAGGAACAGCCCGGTGAAAGAGTGACAAACTAGTTGCAGGAAGGTGACAAGCTGGAAATGGTAAGGCAATCGGAGCGGCGCAGCTAGGGTGCACCAGCACCATTGCAGAGCGGTAGGAGGCCGAGTATTACGGGAAGAATAATGAATATAGGGTTCATACGAAGGACCTTTATATTCATGCAACACACGGACATGGTGAGGCCACGACGCCACGTAAATTTTCTCATGCAGTGGGTGTATTTTCAATAGTTCGATAGACAACCATGGGAAATCGATATATCACAATCATATGTTGATTCTCCAATGTTCTTCTATGATCAGCAAGCCAAAGTCAACCTATGATTAACACATCATAACAAAAGATTTGTTATATAATAACTATGATATAAAAACTTATGAATGGAGTGGAGAGTTGATCGACCCAACCAATACATTATAGTACTCATATAAGTTAGCAAGTCTAAATCTATGATTGCTTTGGTAGGGTTAAGATCATAATTTTTCTTGTTAGATAGGTAATAGTAACCACAGTTTATCTATTTTAAGAAAAGAGGCAATTCCTCTATAAAACTCTAAGCACCATAAAATAAGGATTAAGCTAAGCTTATAGAACGTGGTCTATCCTTAGACCTCTTAACCCTTGTTTTATGCATTACAAAATATTAAGATCAATCTAATTTTGACTTAATATAAAAGTATAATTTTGGCTAAACATAAATGTATAATGTGGAAATTGATAAAGGAGGTTTTTGAGAAAAACTACGACAATGGTCCTTTTGTCCACAATGACTGCAGTGACCTAATTGTATTGGTTAAAATAGTAATATGTGTCAAAAGGATACAAAAGAAAATAGTAAATGTTGTTGTGATGAAAGCTTTGGCTTAAGATAATAACTTAACTTTAATTGTTGAATTGGTAATATAATCGATTTTTTTTATTCCCCTATCTGAGAGTTTAACCATAATAATACTGATAGCCATATGACGATTAAAGTGATGCTTTCTTTTATAAATTTATAGTCCCTTAAAGACTTGTTCAGTTTATATACATAAAGGGATTAGGATAAATCCTGTTCCTTGAAGTTATTTATTTTCTTACTCGAGATAAACTCTAGTCATGCTTGAAAATAGTTAATGAGTGAATGAAAAACTCTATGCTTCAACATTAATATAGTTTTCGAAGAAAAAAATCAAAAGTAAACTCTTTTAAACTTTTGGTGCAAATTGGAGACAATAATACATAAACTTCTATCAAGTTACTTTTAGTGTGTAATGATATAGCATACAGATGAAATCATAATATGGACTGTTTAGCTCAGTTACTTTTATCCTCCTATAAAGAATTAGTAGAACATTTATATACTTTATGACTATAATAAGAAGTAGTTCCGTAATCATCAAGAACCATAAATTATTATTACTAGGAAGAAGGCCAGTTCTTAAATGTACCTCAACAAGCATTGGAATCTATTTAGTATTTATCGCCTAACTGAGCTCTTCTATTGCAGTGAACTTTTATTAATACTTTAGATTAGCGATCAGTAGCACCAAAACCTCTTACCTGTAGTCTGTAAGAACAGGAAACTTCTGCATTAGCTCGAAATCTAAGTAAGCCCAGTTTGCATGACAGTCTCACCTTATGGTCTCAAAAAGAAACAAGTCAGTAAACTGAAAGGAACTATTCTATTACTCTGCCAACTAACAGATGAAATCAAATAATAAGCTGGTAACATATAACTAATTAAATGATTAGTTAATTGCATTTATATTAATATTATGTAAATTTAAAAATTTTAAATTTTTTGGAAAATTTGGGGTTTTGACATGTGGTATCAAAGCATGGTTCAAATACTAGGCCTGAATGTGGCCCAACTAGTTTCCACAGAACAATAAAAATAATGTACTAACCTGTATTTTGTTTTATGTAAAGAACAAAAAATTTCTTTTTCTGAATCTAACAGGCAGGTATGGAGAAGCTAGGAGAATATGCTCAGGAGGAGTCTCCAAACACACAGATAGACAATTGTCCAGAGAACCTATGTTAGAAGAAGTAACTGTTCACTCCTCAGAGCTGATGCAGACTATAAAGGAAATGAAGACTGAAATGGAATCAGTCAAGAGGGAAAATGAGAGACTGAAAAAGGGGAGGAAGCAGAGTCCTAGTTATCCAGGATGAGGAAATATTTTCAGATATACAACTATTCAAATCAGATGAGGCAATAATGGCAATTTATAATCTCTCTGGAAAAGCAGACATATGGTGGCAAGATATGAATAGAGTCAAGGGGATTAAAGAAAAAGAAGTTAATTGGAGTACCTTTAAAAGGTACTTCAAGAAGAAATTTCTGTCCGAACAATATTATGAAGAGAGAGCTAAAGAATTTTACGAATTAAAGTTAGGATCCATGACTATGAAGGATTTAAATAGTAAATTCTTAAGCTTGTTGAGGTATGTACCTTATTTAGTTGATGAGAAACCTAAAGTGCAGCGGTTTCTCAGCTGTCTGCCATATCACATCAAGGAAATAATTGAGTATGATAACCCGAAGACTCTAGAAGAAGCCATGAGGAAAGCAAATTTCTGTTTTGAACAGAACAAGAAGAAAGAAGGTATAGCCAACTGGAAGGCTAAAAAGAATAGTAATCATCTTGATTTCAAGAAAAAGGAATTTGTACCCCAAAATAATTTCAAGAATAATAAGAACAGAAATTATTCTAACAGTAAGAACTTCCATGGAAATAGAAATGGTGCTTCTAATAATTCTAATAATTCTAGTAAATTTAAAGGCAAGGAAGCTGCCAACAATCATGGGAATTTCACTAAGAATTTTTAATGAAAGGATCCTGTTAAGTGCTGGGAATGTAATGGCCCGCACTATGCCTCGGTCTTCCAAAATCGAAAAAAGTCAAACAGCAATATTCACACGGTGTAGGATGAAATGACTGTTGGATAACTTGCAAGGAGCATGCCCAGGATAAATGCAGCATTGAAGAACCGCCAAGCTGACTATCATACTTCCATGGTGGAAGTGGAAGGTATGGTTAACCAAACCCCTGTAACCATTTTAATTAATCCAGGAGCTAGTCTTAGTTACATTGCACCTCAGGTAGTGGAAAAATGTAATTTGTCTGTAGACAAATTTGATAATTCCTGGTTAGTTCAATTAGCCACTGGGGAAAAAAAGGAAAGTAACCTGTTATGTGAAAGAATGTGCTTTAATTATGAATGATTTTAAAACTACAGTTAAGATTAATGTTTTGCCACTTGGCTCATATGATATACTGATTGGTATGGATTGGTTAGAGCAGCATAAGGTAGTTTTAAACTATTATGATAAAACCTTTACGTGCGTAAATAATAATGAACAACCCGTAACAGTTAAGGGTATTCCTAGGAAAACTGTAATTAGACAGATTTCTTCTTTACAACTTAAAAGAGCAGTTAGAAGAGGGTGCAAAGCCTATGCTGTAACTATTACAGATGAGGCAAGTAAATCTGAGAAAGATAAGTTAAAAATAGAGGATATTCCTGTTTTAAACGAATTTACTGATGTTTTTCCAGAGGAAATTCTAGGATTACCTCCTAGGAGGGAACTGGATTTCACTATTGAGCTGGTGCGAGGTGCTGTACCTAGCTTGAAAGCTCCGTATCGTATGAATATTTTAGAAATTAATGAGCTAAAATCACAGTTAAAAGAATTAATAGACAAGAAGTACATTCGACCGAGTGTGTCCCCTTGGGGAGCACCGGTCATCTTTGTCAAAAAGAAGGACGGAACTATGCGATTATGCATAGATTACTGTCAACTAAATAAAATGACTATTAAAAACAAGATATCTGTTGCCCCATATAGATGATCTGTTTGATCAGCTACATGGAGCTACGATGTTCTCAAAGATACACCTGAGATAAGGATATCATCAGGTAAGAATTAAAGATGAGGACATTTTTAAGACAACCTTCAGAACAAGGTATGGACATTACAAATTTGTCGTAATGCATTTGGGCTTACCAACGCCCCAGCTATCTTTATGTGTTTAATGAATAATATACTGCATAAATACTTAGATAAATTTGTTGTCGTGTTTATCGATGACATCTTAATTTATTCTAAAAATGAAGCGGAACATAAGGAACACTTACGGATAGTTTTACAAGAGTTGCGAGAGCAACATCTCTTTGCGAAGTTTAGTAAGTGTGACTTCTTTAAGGATGAAATCTAGTACTTAGGTCACGTAGTGACTAAGGAAGGGATTTCAGTTTATCCTGAAAAGATTCGGGCAATCGAAGATTGGCCAGTTCCAAAGGACGTAACAGATGTTAGGTAATTCATGGGAATTACCGGTTATTACCAGAGATTCATTGAAGGATTTTCAAAAATAGCTAATCCAATCACTTCTTTGGAAAAGAAAGGTAAGAAATTCGATTGAAACTTAAAGTGTGAAGAAAGTTTTAAGAAATTAAAAACCTTATTAACAATTGGGCCTATTTTAAGAATAGCAGATCCTAATAAGGATTTTGTGGTATGCACAGATGCTTGTAATGATGGTTTAGGCAGTGTGCTAACTCAAGATGGGCATGTCATTGCCTATGAGTCCAGGAAGTTAAAAATCCACGAAAAAAATTATGCAACTTATGACTTAGAACTTGCTGTTGTTATACATGCCTTAAAAATGTGGCAACATCATTTATAGGCAGAAAATTTATCTTAATGACTGACAATAAAGGAATGAAATGCCTTTTAGATCATCCCAACTTAAATGCAAGACAAGCAAGGTGGTTGGAATTCTTGAGTGAATATGATTTTGAAATCCAACACATAAAAGGAAAAAAAAAAAGGTGGCTGATGCTTTGAGCAGAGATGCAAAGCTGAACTTTACAGCAGCAATCAGCACTTATGTCTTTTATTTAAATGAACAGCTTGCAGAAGGGGTAAAACAAGATGAAATTTATCAAAAATTACAAGTTACAGCTAAAGAAGAACCTACAGAAAGCTTAATAAAAGGTTATAGTCTAAATAAAGATGGATTTTTATTGTTTAAAGACAAACTGCATGTGCCTAATGTGTCTAAGGTTAAGTTGCTGATTTTGGATGAAGTTCATAAAACACCTTACTCAAGACATCCAGGTTACCAAAAGACTGTAACCATGTTAAGAAAAGAATATTTCTGGCCTAATATGAAATCTGAAGTAGCTGAATACATTGCTAGATGTTTGGATTGTCAACAAGTGAAAACTGAACACCAGCATATAGGTGGTTTACTGCAACCTTTGCCTATTCCTAGTTGGAAATGGGAAGTAATCAGCTTGGATTTTATTACTGGATTGTCCAGAAATCAGAATCAGAATGATTCAATTATGGTGGTGGTGGACAAGTTAAGTAAAGCAGCACATTTTATTCCTGTCAAGACTACTTACAAGGCTGCCAATATAGCTGATATATTTTTAAAGCAGATTTTTAGGTTACATGGAGTACCTAAGGTTATCATTTCAAACAAGGATCCTAAATTCACAGGAAATTTTTGGAGGTCCTTGTTTAAGGGATTAAACACAACACTAAATTTCAGCACCTCTTTCCATCTACAGACAGACTGACAGACTGAAAGAGTGAATCAGGTGCTGGAAGATCTGTTAAGAATGTATGTTAAGGATCAGCCAGGCAAGTCGGAGGACTAATTGCATTTAATAGATTTTGCATATAATAATAACTACCACTCATCAGCTAAGTTTAGTCCATTTGAAATTTTGTATGGGCGTAAATGTAACACTCCTATCTCCTGAAATAATCTAGTAGATAGATTAGTCTTAGGACTAGAATTATTGAAGGAAATGGAACAGATTGTGAAACAAGTGCAGGAAAATTTGAAGGTAGCACAGGATGGGCAAAAGAGCCAAGCAGATTTGAAAAGAATTCCCAAATGTTTCCAGGTGGGTGAGCACGTGTTTATAAAGGTAAGACCAAAGAAAAGCTCCCTAAGACTGGGGAGTTGTGCAAAACTAGCACCACGTTATTGTGGTCCGTTTGAAATTTTATCCAGAATTGGTCAAGTTGCATATCAGCTAGCGTTACCAACTAACTTGAAAGTGCATAATGTTTTTTATATTTCTGTTCTGAAAAAGTATGTTCATGATACTACTCACGTGATTTATTGGAATGTTGTACAAGTGGAACCAGAAGGAGAAATTCTGGTGGAACCGAACTGTATCCTCGGGAGGAGGGAAATTACTCTACGAAACCGTGCCATTGGGCAGGTGAAGGTGCAATGAAAGCACCTTAGTCCTGAAGAGGCTACTTGGGAACTGGAAAGCAAGATGCGGGAGGCATACCCGAATCTATTCCAAAAGGTTGCAGAGGATGAATAATAAGTAACATCGAGGATGATGTTACATTTTAAGGGGGTGTGTATGTCACATACCCCAATTTTGTAAAATAATGTTAATTGTTTAATTATATTCCTGAGACATTATATTAAATTTAATGCTAAGTAAGAATTGATGACTCAGCAGAGTCAACAGAAGTGGAATGTAATTCAGAATATTTTATTATTAATAAATAAATTATGGAGACAACAGCATGGGAGAGCTGTTAAAAAGAGGTTACTGGTCAAACTGATGGATGGAACTAGGTGGATGGAAAAAGACAAGTGGAAGCATCCTCAAACACTTCCTAAGTTGCAGGTGGCAACTTCCCTATATTTGGGGTCATGATCCCCCAAGAAAGTGGGATCAGAGCAGGTGGCTCATTAAATGACAACTAACCCAAAAAGACCTAGGCAATATTTTAAAAGTACCCAATGAAGAGAGTTGAGGCTGCTCAGATATTTTCTAGAGAAGAAACATTCAGGTGGAATGCTATTCAGGAAATGCATTTGGAGAAAAAGGGAAACAGTAAGGAAGTTGTACTGAGAGGATTGCTGCAGTAACTTGGTTTATTACAACTTGTTAGCTGGGAGAACTTACTAATAAGTTCAGATTTGATACTGAGTTTTGAAGACTGGTATTTGACTATTGCTGCACCTAGTTCCAGCTAGGGAGACCAGAGCAAGCTCGGGGGTCCTGAGGAGTCATTGTTTGAGCGCTCTCCAGTAGTTGGTAGGGAGGAACGGCCTCCCATTGATGTTGTTGTCCAAATCTTAAGCAGGTTTTGTCACTTAACTGTACTGGTTTTAATAACTGTGAATGGTTGAATGTTATGTTTGTAGCTATGATATAAAGATTTAGCTGGTTTAGAGATGTAAATGATTTAGTTTATCAGTATTAGAATCCTTTGATGAAAAATAAAAATAAAGACCCACTGTGTTTTTCCACATCTGGGTTTACCAGACCGTACTCCAGCACATGGGTAAAATTAAATAAGATGATATGAAGATATGGAAGAATAGTAGATTGTTTCAGTATCCATTATCAGAAGAGATATTTTACTGACAGTAGTATAGGTTCAAGTTAAAACTATTTCTTTGGACAGTATTTCCTTTCAGTAGTTTTTTTTTATTTAAAACAAATGGAACACTACTACATTTCGACCAAAAATCCGACGGCCGTCATGTCAGATTTTCAACACTTTCCTGTCGCATGTACGACACTTTGATTTTTTCTTAAGCGTCAGAAACATGGCGTCGGTTATCCGACACTTGAGTAACCGTCGCTTAAGCGACACTTAACTAACCGTCGGTTAAATGTCAATCGTCGGATAAGCGACATGTATAACCATCGTTTAAACCATGGCTCTAGAGAGTAAGCATCACATAAAAGACAGATAGAGATGTCGCTTAAGCGACGGATATGAAAAAAAAGCGTCGTAAAAATGACATAGAGAGCCGTCGCTTATGGGACGGATATCAAGAAAAAGCGTCACAAAAACGACATTAAGAGCTGTCGCTTAAGCAACAGATATCAAGAAACAACGTCGCATATGGGACGGATATCAAGACGAAGCGTCGCATAAACGCCAGCCATAGCCGTCGCTTAAGTGACGTGTATTAAGAATAAGCGTCGCATCTTCGACAGATAGAGCTGTCGCTTAAGCGACGGTCGTGAATTTTTTTTTTTTTTTTAATATTTTAAATATCGACTATAACATCAAAAGCATATGATATTTTGTCAATTATGGGGCCATCCTCATAGTCTATAACATCAAAAGCATATGAGATTTTGATAATAACATGAAGGAAAAACTGCTCCATGGTTCTAATTTTTTTTGTTAATCTTGGCTCCAAAAAGGTGGTAATGACTATGTTGATCTTGGCTCTCACAGATTTTATTTTTTCCTTGAATACTATTGCACATTTCGGATTATATACACAATGTGGCTACTGGCTAATGCTTAAAACCATCTTTACCTAAATCAACATTATAAACTGTTCAGCAATAACTTTTTTTATAAAAGGTTTAACTCCTACTCAAAGTTTTGTACAGATGTTAAAAATCTACTGAATATGACAGCAGAAGGAAATTATTTTGAAAGTCGTGTGACATCCATTACCAAATGTTTTCCAACAGCTTTCAGCCTCCAGTGCTAATTTGTTTTTAACCCTTCACACGTAGAGCTTCTGGAAGAATCCAATGTCAACATATAAACCACCATATATTGTTAGAGAACATAGCATAATATTATTACATATTTTGCAAAAAAGTAAATTGATGCTACATGATCATTAAGCACACAGAAGTATGCCAAATGTGAAAACAGACTTAGTCACACCATTTCCGAGCAATTGCCGTTTTGCAGAAAAACTTACATACTGTAGGATTTCCTCACATGTAAGCAGATAATATGCAGAAAACAAAGAATGAGCTTTTCCTTCTGAAATGAGAAGGAACTTTACAGAATAATACAAGGAGAATGTTTTGACGCAGTGCAAACTTTTGATTATAACTGACAATCTCCAAAATTACATGTTACAGAAAATATACTTCAATTGTGCTCCACTTCTTGGACCACCAACAAATGGACTACTGACGTAGAAAGACCTGTCTGCGGGCCAGAACAAGAAGCTGCTAACAAGAAGCTTTATACAATCAGGATAACATTACATGAACATCAGTAGTCAATGCCTTCTTTATTTCGAATCTTTCCAAAAGAATTGAATGGGAAGAACTGTACAGCTGCACATAAGAGTCTATTCCATTAAAGATGCACATTATCGAATGGCATTACTTATTTGTAAAACATGGTTATTGTGACTAGATGGTTTATAAACTAGAAGGAACCAGAAGTAAATATTCCGTTATGAAATATTACCTTGAAAGTGAAGTAAAATTGGGAAAACAAAACCTCTCAAACTGACTATATTGTACATGGAAAACTGATTTCTCCACAAACCATACAGGTCTTTATAATCTCTGAAAGGGAAAAGAAATTAGAACATCATCATAATGCCACCATAAAAAAATTTAAACCAAGTCCTGAAGAAATTGAACAATCTTGACGATTTTGAAAAGCACCTGCATGTATTGGCTCAAATGTCATCAGTCAAATATTAGAACAGGAACTGTTCCAGAGTGCTTCTCCTCAGATTCTTTCTTATGATCAAGATCAAGGATGCAGTCAAGAAAAGACATCCAAATAAAAGTTTCAAACTTTCATAACAATTTAAAGTCATCCTACCCATTTTTATTCACCAAGATATTTATTATTTACCTGTTTCTTACTCCCAAAAGAGCACAATGTACAGCACCAGCAGCAGCAGATGATGGTGCAAGAGCCGCTGCTGGTGCAGCCTGAACAACACTTAGAATTGCATGCCCTGCGCCTTCCCCACGAGTATATGACTTTATTGGATTGAGTATAAGAGAAGCAGCTGTCCTCTCAAATCCACGAGTAAGGCTTTCATAGGCCTGCCATATTCAATAAATGAGCTTCGGAGTATTAACATTCTCTTGCCTCTATAGAAGTCCATCAAGAAATCCATGATAACAGAAAGTTGGTAAATACAGATATCTAGAAAGTAGCATAGGCATTGCAATACACACTAAGTGACAGGGTTCAGCAAACTCAATGGTTAAGTTCTGAATTTGACATTTTTAAAGAAATATTTGAAATTCATTGAGGTTCACTGATCCTAAATGCCAAATCATATCGGACCCTGACAAATCCAATCTAAAGGTGAAGTTAATGATCCAAAACACTGAACCCATGCGATAAGTCCAGATATTAGTCTTAAAGTAATTTTTTCAAATTTATAAAGAAAAAAAGGGTTAGGTAAATCGTAACCCTAATCTCCCTGATTGACTTCACTCTCCTGCATTACCTCACTCCTCCCTGATCTCTCCAATGCCATCCCTGCTCTCACGTTTGTTCCATGACCTGCACACTGTGATTCCGTGACCTACACACTGGACAGTGTAACCTGATTCCACAACTTGCACAGTAACTGGAGCCTTATTAGTCACACAACAGACTGGAGCCCAGGCTCAATTTGTTGCACAATAGACTTAATCCACGAGTTGATTCCCACACATTGGTTTGGAAGGATAAAAGGGTTTCAAAAACATTAGGAAGCAACTGTCCAAACTACATTACAGCTCAAGGACCACTGTTGCTCATATATTTTATGTTTTACAGCTCAAGCACCTAGAGGGTATTAAAGGATCCTAAGACCAGTGCACACATAAGTGGATCAAATCCCACCACATGTTCTTCAGCTATAAAGCCCGAAGGGCATTGGATCCATTGGTGAAAAGTGAAGTATTTCACCAATGGGCAAGATTCAATTCCAGCAAGGGCTATCTCTAAAGCAATGGAGTCACCTTAAGGCTTAATGTAGTGGTTGAATGTGTGGTTGCACCCAGAGAAATTATATCAAATAATCTCATGACCCGTGCATACGTAAGTTCAAATATCACCCCCATATCCTTCAATGAGTAAATTTATCGAGCTATGGTCTAGTGGCAACTTGAAGTGTTTGTTGTGACAATGACCCAGGTTCAAATCCTAGTGAGAATGCTCCTCCCCTTTATGGGGTTGTAAACTAGCCCCAAGGGTTAGCTCACTCAGTTGAGCCATCTAGCAAAGGCATGTTGCTGATGGGGACACCACATGTCATAGGTTCAAAAGCAGTGAAGTCCCCCGGGGTTACCAGCCGATCCTCCATCTAGATATTCTTACGAAGAGGGGGGAACCACAAGAAATGTTCTTCTGAAAAAAATATTTGTATACAATTTGAAATTGTTTAAATATGTATATGGATGAACCACGTGAAGAATTTTATCTGAATTTTAGTGTCATCAAATTCAAACCTGAACCATATGACATAGAATACACATAATGCCATCTTCATTAGAAGCTCCAAACTTTCCACACGTAGACAGATGATTGATAAATGAGGCAAGGGAGACTTTTGAAGAGGTAAGAACTGGTTAGGATTCTTTGAGTCTTTTTAATGTTTTTTAATATCTTTCCCCTTTTGTAATGGCACACATCAGGGACTTAAAAGCTATCTTACTAGGAATGAGAAACACAAAACTAAATAAGAAACAAGTATGGTACGAGGCAACATCAATTCTCAAGTTTCACACAAGTAACAAAGTAAAGAATTTTCGTAATTTTTTAGGTTTTTAAATGGTGGTGATGTTTACCATCCCCTAAGACCAATAAGCTCTATCTGACAATAAGGGGAATCATACTAGTTTATGCACAGAGACATTCATATTTATAAGTTATAATCTAAGTTTAACTGAATTATCTTAAATAAAAAAACACTAATTTTTAAAAGTTCTTAAATAACTTATATTATAAGTTTAACATATAATATATAAATTTAATATAATGTAAGTTATGTTATAATATCAGATTGACGTTGGGTGAATTTAAGGGATAAAGAAGAGTCCAAGATGTCAAACAAGAACAATGCCCATGAGACTCAGATAAATATCCTTTAATGGAGGATGAGAAAAGGTTCAACAAACGCTGGCACCTAGAATGACAATTTGTTTTGCAACCACTACCTAGCACTGACTAGAACAGGAACAAGCAGGGAAGGTGTTATTCTAGTAAAAAAAAAAGTCGTGGAAGGAATCTATTTAAGTTACAACAAGAAGTTGAAGCATGAAAAGACAAAACTTTTGATGTGCAACATAGATGCTAATGCCATAAAATGCTACTCAAAAGCAGTGTATGATGTCCACTTTCTTGGTTCCTAAAATTAATTCAACACCTTTATATGTAAACTATTATGGAATCCAATTTTTATCCAATAATATGACAAGAATAATTATTTTTCAATTGCAGTAAGATTAACCCGTGCCCAACCCAACTTTCCTGTATGTCTAGCACACAACAACATTTATTTAAAATTAATCCAATTCCTAAACACGTAGTTATTGCTCACAACAATAATTTATAAGTGATATACCAATGTACATGATTCACCAATAGTGTTTTATGGATTTGAGAAGGTATTGTGTTTGGAAAGGTCAAAGGTTGTAGGTGTAGAAAGCATTTGTGCACCTAAAGCATGAGCTGGAAGCATAACAGCAGCCAATTCGTTTAGCCTATCCACTGAAGCATAGAGGCAAAGCCAAGAAAGTGGGGTGAGGAGGCCATGAAGAAGTTACAAAAACAATGCAGAGGGAGACCACAAAGGCGAGAATAAGAGGGTCACTACAGTTGCTGAGAATATAGAGTCTGCAAAACAGGGAACACATACACAGAGGTAATGTTGGCAACACAGAGGTAAGGTTGCAGAGGCAAAAGGAGTTGGAATTACTCATTACGAAGACCAAAAATGCAGAACATGAAAAAATAATCCAATCACACAGACACCTTCTTAGAATGCAAAATGACTAGAATTTATCACCTTCCATGTCTTTAAATTTTTTTTATTTACAATGGAAATAAAGACAAAGCATTTTATTCATTGGCCTAAATGTAAATGTAAAACAGATTATTGGGCAGGAATGGATATCAGAGCAACCAAAACTTACGAAAAAGGTTGATTCAGATATGGAAAATAATCAAGATACCTACTTGTAGTTTGTACTACATATACAACATTTTCAAAGCATGGGTATTTGATAGTTAACAAATACAACAAGGTCAGAGTGTTAATTTGTATAGGAAAAGGAGAAATGGAATTCTCGACACTTGTAAATAAAGTGGAATACTGACTACCATCAAAAGCTTGCCTGAAATGCAGATTGTGTTAGAAGTGCACTACTCATAGAAAGTTCACACAAGCAGCCCTGCTTTCACTTATTCATATACATTAAGAGACATGAAGCATCTGCAAGCAGGAAACAAAAACAAACAAAAAAAGGACACAAAGTGAGAAACATAACTCAGAAAACAAAAAATCAAAAAAGGACCACGGGGAGAAAATTTGAGATGATAAAAAGGGGCATAGAAACAAAATATAAGTGAAAAACACAAGCAGGGAAATCAAAAACACGTCCATTGATCAATGGAAACAATCTTTGATGTATGAAAACAAGTTCAAAGTTGATGAAATCACACCATTCACAAAATGCACCACGTGTAGCTTTGTCACCTTAAGGCAGGCTTTCTACAAAACCAAAGAAACCTGGGTTCCAATCATCCTGAACTGCTCCAGTTTACATTGGATCCAATCCTTGATGATTCAAAACCTGAATAGGATAAATGATAGGCAGATTCTGCAAAGAGTGTTCTTAATGCAACCTCAAATAGTCTGGCATACTCTATAGTTCTCTTCAAATTCTATTTAGAGATTGAATCTTAAACAAAGTAAGTAATATTTGTTTCTCAAAGGAAAAGTGCAGCCAATCCATCTGCCATAGAGACATCATCTGAAACTCTGAGGTTTATTGGTTTTTTTTAATGCAAAAGAGATTAGAAAATAACAAGGCCTATCTATCTGTTAGAAAGATTTTCCATGGCTCTATCATCAGAAAAGAGAACTCTACATGAAACGTAGCATTCTTAGTTCTATAGTTTTACGAGTCAA
>LPNX010344014.1:126514-145618 GCA_001517045.1 Pseudotsuga menziesii | reverse complement strand
CTTGATGGTAAGCTAGGGTTTCACGAGACATTTTGGCAGAGTAAGGGTGCTATGACTGTGGATGTGAAATGAGGGGTCTCCATCACTTATTTATAGTTTTTTAGTGGTAGAGTGCTTGCCCATGGTTTTTGGAAACCATGTGGTTTAGGGAAGCTTGTTTAGGGTTTTTGCTGTTTTAGGGTTTTCCTCCTTTTTCCTCATTATTTTATTCCTTTTCTTCCCTTTTGGGGATTTTTGCTATTTTTAGAGGAATTTTGGTTATTTTTGGAGGAAAAAGGGGTTTTTTGGCCTTTTGGAGGCATTTTAGGCCTTTGGAGGCATTTTAGATGGTTTTATGGCCTTTTAGAGGCATTTTAGGCCTTTTGGAGGCTTTTTAGTGGGATTTTCAGGGAAATATGGTAGGCAAATGGACAAATGAGCCATGTAGTGAGGTAGATGAGGTAGTTAACCATTTTTGGGTGTTAACATTAACCTGGTAAGATCTAAATATTTTGTATTTCCATTTGAGGTTCTCAGTTAAGATGTCCCATCATACCAAGCTTGATGAAAAGCTTGAGGGAGCTGATAACTTCCGAGCTTGGAAGTATAGAATCTCCCTAGTGCTGGAATAAAATGAGTTGGACTCTTATATCAGTGAGGAGGTTCCAGTTCTAGAGGGAGATGAGGCAACGGCCTTACATAAGAAGAAGTTCGTTATGGAAAAGAGGATCATTGTTGATTCTATAAAGGATCACCTCATACCATAGGTGTCCTCCCTCAAGACACCTAAAGCTAGGTTTGATGCCCTAACCAAATTTTTGAAGGGAAGAACATAAACCAGAAGATGGCTCTGAGAAACCAACTGTAGAATGTGAAGATTCAGAATGCAGAAACCATCAAGTCTTACTTCACAAGAGTCTCTTAGATCAAGGAACAACTAGAAGCAGTAGATGAAGAAGTGGAGAATGTTGAGATTGTAATGACCACCTTGAATGGTCGCCCTAGATCATGGGACTCTTTCATTCAAGGGATCTATGCCAGAAAGAATTTAGTCAAGTTCAGCAGACTCTGGGAAGAATTCTCACAAGAAGAAGCTCAGATAGCAGCTCGAGAAGAAAAGATGGGAAGTGAAGATCAATCTCTCATAGTTCAATCCAAGAAACCAAGAAGGGACCATCATCATCATCATTCTAAAGGTAAGCATTCCTCCCATAAGAAATCTCAACTCAGATGTTATACTTGTGATGAAATAGGGCACTTTGTAAGAGATTTTCCTAAAAGCAAAAGGAACTCTCACAAGAAGAAAAACAAAAAGAGAAGACATCATGCTCATGCTGCAGAGGATGATGAACCTTCCACAAAGAAGACCAAATATGAAAGTGAAGATTCTTCAAGCGAGGAAGAATATGTTTTGATTTACGCTCTCACGGGAAACATTACTCATGGAGGTAATGATTGGCTCATAGACACTGGGGATTCCAAGCATATGACAGGATTCAAGGAATCCTTTGTGAGACCATCAGAACATGAATCACCTCACAAGGTGAAGCTCGGAGATGACTACCAATATCCAATAAAAGGTAGTGGGGAATCCTCCTATAAGCTAGACTCTGGAAAGTCAGTGACAATGAAGGAAGTATTGTTTGTGCCAGGACTAAAGAAGAACCTTCTCTCCATATCTACATTAGATGCAAAAGGAATGAGGGTTGCATTTATAGATGGTCAAGTAATCATGTGGCCAAAAGGAAAGACTATCAATGATGCAGTAGTGATTGGAGAACAAGAAGGAGGATTGTACAAATTAAAGGGCCATCCAGAACAATCCTTGGTCCATGACATAGTAGAGCCAAATGAGCTTTGGCATAGAAGGCTTGCACATGTGAATTACAGAGCACTACCACTTGCAAGCAAAGATGTTGAAGGTCTTCCATAAATTCAAGAAAAACATGACGGGGTCTGCAAAGGATGTGTGAAAGAAAAGAATACAAAGAAGACATTTCCAAGTAGTGAGAGCAAGGCAAAAGGAATCTTGGAAATCATCCACTCCGATGTATGCGGTCCAATGTCATCAAGTTCTCTAAGCATGTATGTATACTATGTTTCTTTTATTGATGACTTTTCTAGGAAGACATGGATTTACTTCATGAAGAACAAAGATGAAGTATTTAGCAAGTTCAAGGAATTCAAAGCCTTGATCGATAACCACACAAAAAAGAAGATCAAGACCTTTCAATCAGATAATGGTGGAGAATTCAAATCAAATCAATTCAAAGAGTTATGCAAAGACTCAAGGATTAAGAGGGATTTGTACACTCCTCATAATCCACAACAGAATGGGATTGTAGAACAGAAGAACAAAACTATCATGGAAGCTGCAAGAGCTATGCTTCATGATCAAGATATTCACATGCATCTATGGGCAGAAGCTGCCAGAACAACAGTGTATGTACAGAACCGTACTCCACACAGAGTACTCAAGAACAAGACTCCTGAAGAAGTCTTCTTCAGCAAGAAACTAGAAGTCAGCCATCTCAGAATATTCGGTTGTCCTATGTACATACACATTCCAAAAGAGGAGAACAAAATTAGATCCTTCAGGAAAGAAGGGTATATTTGTGGGATACTCTGAAAGCTCGAAAGGTTATAGAATATATTTCCCAGGATTCAAGAAGATTGATATCAGCAGGGATGTGACATTTGATGAAGACACAGCTTACAACAAATCCAAAAAGACACCTGCTGAAGAACCTGAAGAAGCAGAAGCACCCAGAATTCATGATACAACCATGAATGAAGAAACTCAAGAAGAAGATCGATAATTTCAAGAACCACAAAGACCTGTAGATCCACCTTAGGAGAATAATCCTCACAAGAGGAAACCTTCTTGGGTATGAGAAATTATCCAAGGTGTGGAAATATATGGGGCTCCAGAAAGGAATCACAGAGAAAGGAAGAGAACCAGATCCTTCTCTAGGTATGTAGCTTTGCTATATCAATGAAGAACCTTCCAATTATGAAGAAGTAGAAGATCGAAAAGAATGGAAGGATGCTATGATTGAAGAGTATCAATCAATCATGAAAAATGATATTTGGGATGTTGTCCCAAGACCAGAAGGGAAGTCAGTTGTAACTTCCAAATGGATTTACAAGATCAAGCATGCTGCAAATGGTAGCATAGAAAAATACAAGGTAAGATTCATGGCTCGTGGTTTCTCACAGAAAGAAGGAATAGACTATGAAGAAACCTTTGCACCTGTAGCCAAATACACTTCCATCAAATCAGTACTTGCTCTAGCTATGGTGATGAAATGGAAGATACACCAAATGGATGTCAAGACTACTTTCTTGAATGGTGTAGTGGAAGAGGAAGTGTGCGTAGAGAAGCCACTCAGTTTTTAGACACATGACAGGGAGTCTCATGTGTGTAGATTGAAGAAATACCTATACGGTTTGAAACGGGCATCCAGGATATGGTACGGCATAATTGACAGCTTTCTATCCAGTTTGGGCTTTACCAAGAGTAAAGCAGATTCCAACCTTTACTACAAGGTTGAAGATGGCAACCCAGTGATGCTCCTACTATATGTAGATGATCTATTTGTAACAGGTATGGATGGGTTGATTGCTGATACGAAGAGAAAGCTTGCTGCCGAGTTTGAAATGAAGGACTTGGGAATGATGCACTATTTTCTAGGCATGGAGGTGTGGCAGAATGTGGATGGAATATCCCTCAGACAAGGGAAGTATGCAATAGATATCCTGAAGAGGTTTGGGATGATAGACTACAAGGCTATGGCCACACCTATGGCATCGAACCTGAAGCTATTGAGTAATGCTTCATCAGAAGCGGTTGATGCTACGATGTATCATCAGATGATTGGGTCCTTGATGTACCTAATGAACATGAGAACAGACATTTGCTTTGCTATGAACACCTTGAGCCATTTCTTGACAGATCCGAGACATGTTCAATTGATTGCTGCAAAGCATATTCTGAGGTACCTGAGGGGTACAATTGATTATGGACTCAAGTATAGGCGAATCAAAAGATTAACCTAGAGGGTTATGTTGATTTAGATTGGGTAGGCAGTGCCATCAATAGGAAGAGCACTTTAGGGTGTGCATCAGTATGGGATCAGGTGTGATCTCTTGGTTTAGCACGAAGCAAACCTATGTGGCACGGAGTACGGCTGAAGTAGAGTATGTCGCAGCTTGTTCAGCTAGTTGTGAGGCAGTATGGCTAAGGAAGCTATTGTTTGATTTATTTGATCTCCAGTTGGATGCTACTTGTATATATTGTGACAACCAGAGTTGTGTGAAGTTGTCAGATAATCCAGTGTTCCATGACAAGTCGAAGCATATCGAGATCAAGTATCACTATATCAGGGATATGGTGCAGAGGGGAGCAATGAAGCTCCAGTATGTTGCAACGGAGGAACAAATATCTGATGTGTTTCTGAAGCCATTGGCTAGGGTGAAGTTCAAGTACTTTAGGGAGAATCTTGGTGTTCTCCAAATCAAGGTTTCCTCCAAGGGGAAATGATGAAACCCAGAGCCATTCTAACATGGTGAGAGGATTAAGTTCCTTTCATGGTCAGATGTAAGGGCTAAGCCATTCTGTCATGGTGAGAGGATTGGTTCCTTCCATGTCAGATATGAGTGCTGAGCCATTCTGATATGACTATAGGATTGGGTCCTACATGATCAGATATAAGGGTTGTTTCCATTCTTGGAATGGAGGTGTCTGGTCAGTTACTAGGAATACTTGGTCTAGGACCGAAGGCCTTTCTGAAACGATTATAAGATGTGGTATTACATGATTAGATGTGAGTGAATGGCCATTTTGATGTGATTGAGGGATTGGTTCCCACTTGATCAGATATAAGGGTTGATGCCATTCTCTGGGAGAATGGAGGCACCTGGTCAGTTACCAAGTAGCTCAATCTGGGACTAGGGGCCATTCTAATGTGACTGTAGGATTGGTTCCTACAAGATCAGATGTGAGTGCATGCCATTCTGATGAGTAGGTCAGATATAAGTGCTGGGCCATTCTGACGAGTAGGTCATATATAAGGGATGATGCCATTCTCTGGGAGAATGGAGGCACCTAGTTAGTTACCAGGTAGCTCAGTCTGGGACTGGGGCCCATTCTGATGTGACTATAGGATTGGTTCCTACAAGATCAGATGTGAGTGCATGCCATTCTGATGAGTAGGTCAGATATAAGTGCTGGGACATTCTAATGAGTAGGTTAGATGTAAGGGTTGGGCCATTCTGACATGAGAGGGGATGAGGTTCCTTCCATGGTCAGATGTAATGGCTGGGCCATTCTGACATGGTGAGGGGATTAGGTTCCTCTCATGGTCAGATGTGAGTGCTGAGCATGCCTTTCTGACGATTCAAGGTCAGATGTAAGTGCTGGACGGGCCATTCTGACTTAGGGTCAGATATAAGCACTGAGGAAGATCTACATGGAGGTTAGGTCTACACCCAGCATGAAAAATGGCTGGCTCTATAGAACTTCCTATGATGAGAAGAATCATGATATAGCACCTGTGTTACTGATCCAGATCGAGTGAGGATCTAGATCCAGTGACGATTCAGCAGTAATGATCCAGATCCAGTGATGATCCAGATCCAATGATGATCCAGATCTAGTGATGATGTCCAGTGATGATCCAGACCCAATGCTGATGTCCAGTGATGATCCAAATCCGATAATGAAAGATGACTTGAAGATGAAGAGGACTTGAAGATGAAGATGAATTGAAGATGAATATGACGAGATCTTGACAATGACCCAGATGATACAGAGAAGAAGAATTGTGCTGTTAAATTGTGTCAAGAGAATACCTTCCTAGTTAAGAGGGAGTGTTGATGTAATTGTAACTTAGGAATGTATTCACTTGTATTTATTATGTATTGTAACCCGATGTTTATTCCAGGATGTATTGTAATGTACTTGAGTCGTGTCATGCCCCGATGTTCCTATCGGGAGTTTCTATAATGTAATCAAGTCATGTCAAGTCAAGGTGGGTAACCATCCTATTGTCTAAGGGTTAAAGTCCCCACATGTGGCATCCCTGACCCTCCGACTGACGAAGAGGACGCTACCCACACCACTTAAACGGGAAAACAGCCCCATGAACATGAACAGACATCAATGCTGAAATAAAAATCTTAAACATAACACATACCAAGATGCATAATCCATCATACAAGATGCATAATTCCTCAACATTCAGCGGAAGCAAACATATACATTCCAGCATTCCACAAGTTCATCATAATTCATTAGACATCAATATAATTGCAGAGATGGAATAGTCAAGATTACTTATCTTATGCAGTATTCGTCCCGCAACCAGCTACGTCGCTGCAATGTTCCACCCAACCATAGGCCAGTGTGCTCCTTAATCTCTCAGCAACACTGCCACCCCCGAGCTGGGCATGATTTCCCAAGGAATAAGGAACAAGAAGGCTTACCCACAGCCAAGAATACACAAATCAGCAAGTCGACATAGTTGGGTTTATCAAGCCATCAACAAATCAGCCAAGCCAACATAGTCCAAAGACCAACCACTGCATACACGCAACAAACCCAGCGGTTCACAGCTTGGGCGGGGAAATCCGATTCTTGAGTCGTTCTTGGCCCTATCATGGCCAAAACATCTCAATAATAGCCACAGCAAACCCAAAACGAAAAGAACCCACATCAAACCACAAATTATGGGGAAAACAGTAGCCCCAATCTCAACATTGAAATAACAGAAATACACAGCCCGAAATAGAAGAGGTGATCAGAATTTCAGCCTGGGCAGGGAAAACATATACTTAGACCACAAAATTGGTATGGAAACACACCCCCACAGCAGAAATCATGAATGGCTACTTCACAGGGACATCATGGATGGCAGAAAACAGCTCACTCAAAATCCACAGTGGTCCAAAACGTAATTGAACACCATAGCCAACAAAAATGTGGGGAAGACAACAGCTCCGGTCTCACAATGAAACAACGGAAAAAATACATAGTCTAAAAATGGAAGAGAAATCAGACTCTCATCATGGACAAGAGGAAAACATACACAGGAAGATCGTGGTTGACCGAGAACGGTTTCTCCAGCTCTCTACGTGAGGAAAACGATGAATAATCCTATGCGTAAGAAGGTGAGACCGTGAGAAAAAAAAAAACCCTTGTATGTGTGAGGATGAGCATGCTGGTGGAGTGTGCGTGTGGGCAAGGGCTGATAGTCCTGCCACACAGCACTGCCCAGTAATAACTATCCCAACTAATCAACAAAATTTTTAATGTGGTAGTTGACTGATGAGATAAGGAAAGATGAGTGAGTCAAAAGGGTGGGTGACAACTAAATGGGTTTAATAGTTGACACATGGATTTTCCCCATTGGCCCAATGTTTAATAACTCCCCCTCCTTATCCTTAGGAAACTCATGCCCTTTTCATCATGGTTGCATTGACGTAGCTGGTTGGGTTCATTTTAATTAAAATTGCATAGTTACATGATGCCACAACTATAAGGTTCTATATAGCACGATATACCATCGGAAACAATCCCAATCTCCGAAACATAACACAACCAAATCAATGGTGGGGATTTTTCCTTTAGCTCCACACCACGATTAATTACAATATATACATCATGTACCTTTTAATGCAAATGGGGTCAAAATCAGGGTGTTACATTCCCCTCCCCCTTTGAATAACACCGTCCTCGGTGTTCCAATACTTAGGAATACATATACAATTTACACATCCAAAATTTCCAAAATTTTGCAGATCTGTCCTATGTTCAATTATTTACTTTGAACTTTCAGGACCAAGCCCCTTGGCTTCTACAAGCTTCTCCTACTGGTTCTCATCTTTCGGCTCATCCCCAAATCTAGGAACTTTTTGGCTGCTGCCCTCTTTATGTTCCCTTGTTGGGCAGTCCCGGCGTAAATGATGTCCTCTGCATTTCCAACATTTCACTAGCTGCTTCATCTTTACTTGCTCAATTTCCTTTGAGTCTTCATGCCTGGAATGTTTCTTAATGGATCGATTGGACGAATGCCCCATCATTGATCCACTTTCCTTCCCCTTGCGGATTGCTCCCAGAAGGATTTTTACCTCCTTTTGCAAACCAATAAATTCCTGCAAAATATGGTTGTTCATCTCATTCTGCCTTTTTTGTATCTTGAGCATCTCTCCAAGATTCTGTTGGGTCCTGGCAATCGTGTGAAGGAGACTTCCAGCCAAGTCCAACAACTTTTGGTCTGCTGCCATGATCAATGTGCACCACTGGATTTCACCTTTCTCACCTGTGAAATGCATCATTGAACTTATGTTAGACCAAGCATAATATAGGAATTAAATATCAGTCAATTAATTGCCCAATTGGCATGACAGTCCATGTCTTATCAAGGAGACTTTCATACTTTTCATGCCTTCCCAACAGGCACATGAGCCCATTCATGTCCATTCTTGGGCAGGGAATTATCTATTCCAGCATTCACAATTTATTTTAAGCAAATAAACACATTCTATTTTCAGCCATTCATGCACTCAACAATCTTCTGTTTTCATAAATGCATAAGCATATGTATATATATATATAATCAAAAAAGGAAAGAGAGAGAACAACAAGAGTTTTTCCCTTCTTTGTCTTGTTCCATTCTGGAACCCACACCACCACTGTGGTTTTCATGCTCTCAGCCTCTTTCACTTCACCGTGAATGCTGGACCAACCCTTCTTGGTCATGATACTTAGTGTCTATGGTCTATTCCAAACCTCTCAACCATGGAGTCTCTCCACATGGTTTGTCTACAACTCTTGGTTGCTAGGACCTTCACAGTCCCACTAGCACCTTCTTCATTATTGCTCTTTTGAGCTCTTTAGGATAGTCACATGTCCACATGCATCCCTAGGATGCTTTCATAGTCCTCGCTTCCAGTGATACCTATATTCAAACATTGAATAAATTCACATGTTTAGTTTATTGTCATCATATTTTTTTATTTTTTTTATTTTTTATTTTTCCACTAAACAAGAGCTTAGAATATCATAACCAAATCATATACACATGTATATTTGAAATCAAGAAGCTGCATAGAATCCAATACTTATCTATATTGTGTGTTTCCTCTCTGGTCCACAGGATCCTGCTTCGCTTTGCAAGCCTTGGGATCGCCTATGGACTTGGATGTTAGGTCAACATGCAGGCTGCTCCACAACATCAATAATTAATGTCTAGCCAGTACACCTTCGCGCCAACTAAGCTTGGAACTTTACCATGACCATTTCCAGGTCAAGGATCTACTATGGATCCCTAGGCATATAACATCCCTATTTCAGAAACACCTTCACAACACCTCATCACATCCCCACTTATACCAACAATAATACATACACTTATATCAACAACAATACATACACTTATATCAACAACAATACATAGACTTATATCAACAATGCACTTATATCAACAACACACTTATATCAACCATAAATGACCAATTCCAGGTCTAGGAATTGCTATGGATCCCTAGGCATATAACAGCCCTATTTCGGTGACATCTTCACCACATCCTTTTATACATATCAAGCACAGTCAAGCCAACCTACAGTTGGGTTTATCAGACCGTCCATCCAATCCAATACACAATTGGGTTTATCAAGCTGCAGGAAATCAAGTCAACACTGTAACAACCGTTTACCCTTTTCTCTCTAGTGTGCAACACCCAACTGCATCTATCTAGCCTGTCAACATGAGCAATATAAGCAAACTCATTAGAATTATTGCTCTAAAACTATAATCATATTTCATATCATTCACTATCAATTATTGAGACACCAAGAGTGCGTCCACTCCCTAGGGTGTAGTCAATATTGAAAACCCTTTCATGACTCGACATCGAAAAAGTGTGCACCCTTTCTCGGTGTGTGCCATGTAGGCCCTACTCATACTCAAGCAATTGGTCATAATGGAAATAAAATCAAAACATGTTCTGCATATTGAATTTAACAATCTGACACGCGTATTCTTAGCTAGGGTCACATAACACTTATCCATTTGTAGATACAGTATTCCTTCATTAACGAGGAATGGGGCTCCCTTATCTAAGTTGATAGTCCCTCGGTTTTCCATCCCAACTCCTTTTCACATTTCATATTCACGCATGTCTTACCGACATAACCCATACCATCTCACTCATGTTTCTTACCAACATGTAGTGCAGATGATACATTTCCAAGATGTCTAATGGAGTTTCACCCGAAACCCATTTCCAAGATAGGGGAAAACCTCCACATAAAGTTTGGCTCCTTCAGGACATCACGCATGGTATTTCTGCAATGTGTACCCCTGGAACATTCATCAAGTAGCCAAACAATCAATCGTTACCTGATAATACAATCCAAATTGATCGTTCCATAACCAAGAAATGACATTAGTAATTAAATTCAATAAGAATTTGCAACTCTGTCTACTACAGAAATTGATTTTCTTAGCAATGAGGTGATCCTGATTTGTGGGTCTCTCATAAGTAGCACTACTATGCCCATTATAATTTTATGCTTACTAGCATAACATGAATACACACTTACAATGCATCCTCCTGACACAATCTTATGCAAGCCAACAGTGATTAGTAGTCATCAGCAATTTCTTAAATCCGAAATTCACAATTCAAATTTAACAACCCATTATGCATACCAAATATTTTCACAGCCATGAGACTTTTCTCATAAGGTTTGGCTCTTTCACATGGTAGATTCTAGCGTTGGTCATGGTCTTACTCTCATTGCCATGCTCTAAATAATCTACCTGAAACCTGAGCTTCAATCAACCAAACACTTGGTAAGTCTGGATGCATATAACCTTCGCATTACTACAACCATCACTGAAGCATTTTCAGAATTTATAAAATTCAAATGCTTCCAGCTGTTAGTCACATCACTATTACCAAAACTCATTTACTTCATGCAATCATTATCATACTAACATTTGCAAGGCATAGTCACATCATTCATGCAATTAAATGAAATGTTTAGATACTCCTTACTTCACAAGCGTATCATTTGTACCACCTTACTCTTCCATAGAGCATTTCTGGCAACCAATTGATCATGACTATCCTCTTTATGCACTTACTATCCTGCATTCATAACAACTTTTGAAATGGTTCCTGAATTTTCATCAATTCATCATTTCAGCCATTAGTTATTCATAACATCACATGCACTCATTTCAATGCATTCATGCAATACATCACAACATTTGCACCTATACTTATGCAATCAGTCACTCACACCCTTCATATGCATACATTCAATGCATAACTACAAGATTCATAAAATATTTTTAATGCATATCCACTCAATGCTACCTTGCATTGATTCAGGAATACTATTCATTCAACACACCATGCATGGCCTAACCATGACTACTTCATATAGGATGCATTACTATAATCAAGATCATCAGTACTTACTTTCCTTGGGCCACTAAGCTCAATCAATATATACAGGCATGACACCTTTCTCTATGGATGCATTATAAAATTCAAATATCCACATGGTATGAGGTCTCTTACCTTTACCATTCCATGGAATTTGTCATAATCAAACTCTTACCTTCATGGGTCCTACTTACACCCTTGACATTACTAGTTTGGTTGGTATCTTGCAGAGGATTGCAGAATTTGCTCACCAACTTTTGATTATGGACTGGTTGCCTTATCCCTTTCTTCATAGGGTTGCTGGTCACATTCATCGGCATCAGCAACATACTCAACCATGTCCAGGTTGTCGTTGGTTTTTCCACTAATGCCAACACCAATGCAATAGTTATCATTAGTGGATCATTATAAATATATAATTTTCAATATTCTTACCAACATGTAATATCCTATGCATGCAATACATATCCTCATACATTTCAAGTATAAAACTTAGGAATGTAGTTATAATTAGCAATGATAGGGTTTAAGGAAACTTCCCTTTTCAAGTCCCACATCCTCACATGGAACTCCTCTTCCACACAATAGTTGGTTAGCCTTCATAGTCCTTGCTACCTCTGGACATGCAACTTTCCAGATTTGTCCATTTGATAGCGGTGGTCGTCATTAGCACTTTGCTACTCCATGCTCAGATTCTGGTGACTTTCCCTTGTTCCCTACTGGATAAGCTTTCCAATTCCTATTCACATGCTTCATTATGACCTAGAGTGTGAAAACCACACCACTTCTAAAAATGAAGATTTTCACCAAATCTCAGCATTTTACACACAACTGCATTTTGGACTGGGTGCCAACTTCAGCCACCCGTAAACCCCACTGAAAAATCTTGTTGAAAAACAGTCGAAATTTGCTGGAAAATCCCACTTGAAAATCTCAAAATTTCCTTTGCAGAATCGGCTCTCATTTTGACTATCAGCCCGACGTTTCGGCTGTCAAAACAACTAACTTCTCCGCTGTATCGACGATCCGAACCACAATCCTTTTTGCTGCATCGACGACCAGAACCACTATCCATCTGATGGATAGTTCCTTAGGCATCTGCAATGTCGGGCAGTAAATCGTCTATGGATTCCGTGGCTAAACGACTCATCGACGATTGGAACAACTAAATTTTTTCGACGTTTCGGGCCGATTCTCCTTTGGCTTCCAATGTATCAGCGGACTGATCCTCTAATTTTCTCCAACGTGTCGGCGGTCCAATCCTCTAAAGTTTTCCGACGTTTCTGTACTTAGAAAAATTTTGAAAATCTTTCTTCTTCCTTCTGCCGCCGCATCGGCAACCTCATCTTCTATTTTTCTCCGATACTTGCTGCCGCATCGGCTACTCAAACAGCTAAATTTTGCCGACGGTTTCCATACTTACACAAATTTTCAACTTTTCAAAATTTTCCCCTTTCTACTTTCTTTCGTCGACAGCATCGAAAGTCCTTTCGGCTAACTTAGCCGACGTATCGGCTGCTCAAACAGCTAACGCCTTCCGATGATCTTAACACTTAGAAAATTTTTGACTTTTCACCCATGTCGGCTCAATCATGTACTTTCTGCCGCCGCTTGATCTTCTTTTCGTTGGTGAAATAGTTCCATCAGCAGCCGCAACGGCGGAACACGATCTTCGATCTTCTTCCGATCGGTGAACTTATTTTGACCGGCATTGGCAGTATTTTCTCATCGGAAGTCTAGTGCTCTAGACTTCCGCAACGACGGGCGTATGAACCACTATCTTCTTCCGATAGCCGAGGATTTCTATACTTAGAAATTTTTTTCAAACTTTCTTCATGGCGTCGGCGGTCGGAGGCCTTACCCGTTGGACGCGTAGTTGTTTAGCCATCCGCAATGGCGGACGCTTGAACAACTTTCTGCTTCTGATGATTTTAACACTTGAGCCAAATTTCAAAACTTTCCTACTATCGGCAATAGGATCCACTAACACTGCCGCAACAACAGACAGACAACTGCTAAATTATTCCGCAGTGTCGACGACCCCAACATCTATTTTCTGCCGACAGATGTCAACACTTAGAAAATTGTTCGTAATTTTCCCTCCAACTGTTCTCTGTCGGGCATGCTTCCTTCTAGCTCTTCCGCTACATCGGAAGTCCATTCCACTAAGTGTTCCGATGAACTGACTGTTCAAACACTTAGGCAAATTCGTGGAAGTTTTCTGTCATCCATTTCTGATCTCTGCTGGGTAGAGAGAAATCCTGCCTCTGTCACTGCATCTTGGTGGTGCATTCAGGCCCATGCTGCAACATGAGCTCTGATACCACTCTGTGGCATCCCCGACCCTCCGAATGGCAAAGAGGACGCTACCCACACCACTTAAACAGGAAAACAACCCCATGAACATGAACATACATCAATGCTGAAATAAAAAGCTTAAACATAACACATACCAAGATGCATAATCCTTCATACAAGATGCATAATTCCTCAACATTCAGTGGAAGAAAACATATACATTCCAACATTCCACAAGTTCATCATAATTCATTAGACATCAATATAACTGTAGAGATGGAATAGTCAAGATTACTTATCTTATGCAGTATTCATCCCGCAACCAGCTACGTCGCTGCAATGTTCCACCCAACCATAGGCCAGTGTGCTCCTTAATCTCTCAGCAACACTGCCACCGCCGAGCTGGGCATAATTTCCCAAGGAATAAGGAACAAGCAGGCTTACCCACAGCCAAGAATACACAAATCAGCAAGTCAACATAGTTGGGTTTATCAGGCCATCAACAAATTAGCCAAGCCAACATAGTCCGAAGACCAACCACTGCATACACGCAGCAAAACTAGCGGTTCACAGCTTGGGCGGGGAAATCCGATTCTTGAGTCGTTCTTGGCCCTATCGTGGCCAAAACGTCTCAATAATAGCCACAACAAACCCAAAACGAAAAAGAACCCACATCAAACCACAAATCATGGGGAAAATAGTAGCCCCAATCTCAACATTGAAACAACGGAAATACACAGCCCGAAATAGAAGAGGTGATCAGACTTTCAGCCTGGGCAGGGAAAACATATACTTAGACCACAAAATCGATATGGAAACACACCCCCATAGCAAAAATTGTGAATGGCTACTTCACAGGGACATCGTGGATGGCAGAAAACGGCTCACTCAGAATCCACAGTGGCCCAAAACGTAATTGAACACCATAGCCAACAAAAACGTGGGGAAGACAACAGCTCCGGTCTCACAATGAAACAATGGAAAAAATACACAGTCTGACAATGGAAGAGAAATCAGACTCTCATCATGGACAAGAGGAAAACATACACAGAAAGATCGTGGTTGACCGAGAACGGTTTCTCCAGCTCTCTACGTGAGGAAAACGATGAAGAATCCTATGCGTGAGAAGGTGAGACCGTGAGGGAAAAAAAAAAACCCCGTATGCGTGAGGATGAGCCTGTTGGTGGAGTGTGCGTGTGGGCAAGGGCTGACAGTCCTGCCACACAGTACTGCCCAATAATAACTATCCCAACTAATCAACATAAGTTTTAATGTGGTAGTTGACTGATGAGACAAGGAAAGATGAGTGAGTCAAAAGGGTGGGTTACAACTAAATGGGTTTAACAGCTGGCACATGGCTTTTCCCCATTGGCCCAATGTTTAATAACTCCCCCTCTTTATCCTTAGGAAACTCATGCCCTTTTCATCATGACTGCATTGACATAGCTGGTTGGGTTCATTTTAATTAAAATTGCATAGTTATATGATGCCACAACTATAAGGTGCTATATAGCACGATATACCATCGGAAATGATCCCAATTGCCGAAACATAACACAACCAAATCAATGGTGGGGCTTTTTCCTTTAGCTCCACACCACGATTAATTACAATATATACATCATGTACCTTTTAATGCAAATGGGGTCAAAATCGGGGTGTTACACCACAGTTTCGGGGCACTAGGGTTATTAGACTCTCCTAGAGAGGTCAGCCCTAGTAGGGTTTAGTGAAGTCGGGAATTAGTATAAATAGAGAGCTAGCCTCTCTATTTATCACACACTCATCCACACTCAGTTGTAGCGCATAGTTGAGGAAGAGAAAGACACTGGGGCAAGGAAGAAAGAGGTTACTGCTGTCGGGAGATCATCTTACTATTTTGGGGTTTTACTTTTGGTGTTGATTCTATCTCTGAGGAATTTGCGGGGTTTTCTCCATTTATGGTTTCCCCGAGGAAAAACACTATGTTCATTGTCTCTTGTGTTTGATTGTTGTGCTTGTTGTTCTATGAGTTAAAGATCCTAATGTTATGCTAGCTTAATGTTAAAAATCTAACATTAATGATGTACGATGGAATTTTATATCGAATGTTGACTCATTCAGTTGTCTTAACATGGAATTTCATATTTTAAAGTATTATTTATGTGATAGCCATTTGTTCACTCATAAGTCTTCATTTTTTTGCACTGTGAGATCAGTGATGACTTTCTCTCTTTTGTTTTTGTAACATGCTAAGCCTCAAGAAGGGAATGAGTTTATGTTGCATTTTATTAAATTGTAAACTAGGATATAATGTTCATCCTAAAGAGATATGTAACCTTTTCTAAAACAGATTAAAGCAACACACCACATAAATATTATCTTCACCTGTAATGAAACGCATTCATGGGTTTTTATGACATAATTAAGATGACTATTTTCAATTGAGAACAATTTGTCATGTTTATCCTTTTCACTTGTGAGAGTCTTTGGTCAACCTGAGATGGTTTAGATACCAGGCTAGAATCATTGTGCATGAAGATATTTTGTTTAAATTTTCACTTGACTTTTTCTAAATATGACTATTTTCTTAATATATGCAATCTATCGCACTTACCACTTCAGTGATTTCCTATTTGAGGGAGTGATTCCATACAAGTATTTCATTATGGATAAAATGCTAATTGTCTCACAAAGTGGTCTATGCTTGAAAATGAGACTATAGGATGTGGATCCAAGCGTCCATAAATTCCCCATTCATATATGCATTATATTTTGGAAGATAGATGGTTGTCTCTGTATGAAAATAAAGTATTTGAGGCTATATGCACTCCTTGATAACTTGAAGGAGTTTGGTGATAGTATCTTAGAGTTCTGGTGAAGAGGAAAATGTTTTAAACCACTGTGCAAAATAAAGGCCGAGTTAATAAACCTATGAAGTGATTTTGGTATATTGGAAATAGATATAGACAAATAATATACTAGATTTCGAGACATAATTATTTCAAAGATTTTTTGCATCGAGATATTCAAAGAAAAAAATATTAAAAAAGAGAAACCATATACAATTTGATATATATGCCAAAATAAATTATGGTCTAGTAATGCTTCCTTAAACTTCTTTACAAAGTGGATAGGTATCCCTATATCTAAAGCATAGATTTGGTTAGATTTTTACATACAAAGGATCAAAACCTTAGATCCAAACCATAAAATTGTTGCATAATGTCTATGAGTAGAATAAACTATTAGCTTCCCATGTACTAGCCGGTGTGATTACTTGCCAAAATATTAGGGTGGTTACAAGGTGACAAAAAACACAATATATAGAATGAAGTAGATGAGCATCCCCTTTTAGAGATATAGAACTATACAATATGGAAGGGAATATAATTAAAACCCACAAAAGAATAAGCTAAGGAATTGACAACATGTAATTGAATGAGTTGAATGCTTGGAGAATGAGAAGGTGTGGCTTTGATGCAATGGTGAAGGATATTGTGACATAGCATGTTGTGGAGAGGGTTGTGATAATGTATTGATAACTCATCCTCATTGGTTTTGGAAACCCTATAAAGGTCATTGATTTAGATAAAAAAAAATTAAGCCACAACTATGGAAAATGAGAAGAGGGAATTGAGTGGATCCTTACAATGTTGGATTGATGTACCACATTCTTTTCTCCACTATATTGTTTCCTCTTCTCTCTTAGTTCAACCACTTTGTGATTGATTCATTTATTGTCATTGAAATAATATAACAACTGGTGAAGGCTCTTTGCATGTAGGCACTCTCCAATGGAAAATCACTTAAAAATTCTACATAAATGTGCTCCAACCCATTAAAAAACATGGATAGATGAAGGAGAATGAACATCTCATAATATGGTCAGAAATTAACCAGTGTTTGAAGAGAATGAGGTAGCACCAACTAATGTTGATGATAATATTTCCAAGGAAAGGAAATCTATAAATAGAAGGATCCCAAGGTCTCAACTAAATAATTTGGGTGGGACTCGTGTAGGAGGAGAGGAAGGAAGATCCATAGTTGAAGGCAGTGAGCTAGAGATGAAATATGATGCTATATTTTTCTTGGTGAGAAAGATAATGTGAGGCCATTTGTAGGAATGTGGAGGGTTGGGACACATATATAGGTCGGAGCATCATTGATTGTGTTGGTTGCTACTCAACAAGCATCTCTAGGTGGAAAATTCCTATAAGGACCCTCATCTTTGTTATGTTCTTTTTCATCATCATAAGAGCAAGCATGTTGTGAGGGAAACTTGGTGGCCACCTTGTCCAGTAATTTTTCTTGTGGTTTTTTATTAGTGGGTGTTAACACCTGTATTTCACAAAAAAAAAGGATACAAGACCGATGGGAGGTAAGATTTTGTTGATTAAATATTTTGGGCTAAGGATGTAGTACAAAAGGGGGGGAGGCTTGATAATCTAAAGAGTAGCCGAGTCGGAAAGGTCCTGAACCATGGTCTAACGGAGAAGCAAATCGATGGTTTATATCCTCTCCGCCATCCGGAACATGAAAACAAGATAAGGGACTTTCAGGCCTCTAACAGCCTGCACGCATCAAAGGTTTTAACATTGCTCAGAGCTGATCTACGGCCCACGTCAAATTCGCTGGCTGGAAGTGCATGATGGATAAGGGAATGAGGGATCAGCGGAATCGCATACGGTCCTCCTGATCCTACAGACGAGGGTTGAAGACGGCATTGATCGACGGGCGTGTTGGTTTCCGGAAAGGTAACATGCACGCGCGATAACCTTTAGACCACCCAGCGGAAATGGACACGTGCTGCTCGATCCGACGGTTGGAGATCGCAGGAGGGTGGATCAACGGCGGAAAATGATTCCGGGTTGGAGACTTGCGCACCCGATAAACCCCCAGCACCCGGCAGAATATGGTACGTGGCGCAAGATCAGACGGCTGTTGAACGCTTGGCATCCCATCGATGGTCGAGAAGGATTCCGGAAGAAGAACTAGCGCAGAGGATAATTCCGGGTTACCCAGCGGAATCCGGTACGCGGCACTTGATATGACGGTGTAGGAACGACGGCAGATCACATCAACGGACGAGGGTGATTCCGCTGAGCAAAGTTGCTCGGCGGATTAGGATGGAAGAACCCAGCGGAATCGGTAGGCGAAGCACGATCTGACGGCCCACCCACGAAGGCAAAACGGATCGACGGTTGCAGATGACTCCGGAGCCCGAAGTTGCACGACGGTTAAAGTAAGGAGGCCCAGCGGAAAGGGACATGTGGCATATGATCCAAAGGCCAGGAATTCACGCAGAAGAGATCGACGGTCAGAAATGAACCCGGAAAAGAAAGATGCACGAGGGTTAGAGACAAGTAGTGGTTGCGGGCATAAATG
>LPNX010344014.1:0-123370 GCA_001517045.1 Pseudotsuga menziesii | reverse complement strand
ATCCCTCTCTGGGAGAGAAATATCAATATCTTCCTAAAGTGGTTTTGCTGTTACCTCGGGGTGTGCTTCCTACAACCTGAGTACATTCCGAGTGCTAACAGTGGGAAAAAAAAGTATTTCCTATGGGAGGGGGATTATTTTCTATATAGGAATTCTCAATTTGTGGGTATGGGTAGTCACTTGAATTGGGGTTCTTCTAGAGGAGAAGGATTACATGAAATAAGTGAGATTAAAAGAATGATGAGACATATGAATTCAACTGACCACCAATAGGACCGAGGCTGTAACAACCTTAGGGAAGAGTCCCAAGGATGTAGTGTTGAAAGGTGAGGATACTAGCAGCTTGTAGGGTGACCGAGGGAGTAGAAGCAAGATACTACAACAACTCGGGGGAAGGGTAAAGGTTGCTACTAGTAATCGACCCAAGTTACTGGGCAGCTGAAGGCCTACCTCAAAGGAAAATTTGAAGGTGAAACTAGGGAGAACAAGAGGGATAGGGAAATTTGTAAAGGAATACTAGGGGCTAATTAACATGGAAAATAAATTGTTTGAGCTGAAGAGAAAGTTGGAATTTGGAGAATTGATGTACATAACGATAGGTAAGGTTGGTGATATGACATAATTTACTATCCCTTAATAGCTAATATAGGTAAAAGTCGACAAGGTCTAATAAACGCTTGCAAAGCGAAACTACCAATGAAGCCCTAACTGCAATTTATGGATGGATTATAGGAGCAACTCTCATAAACACAAAGAATTATATCTTATGCTAGAAATCAAGTTAATGGATTAACTAAAAGTAGTTGGGATTTTGTTAGGAATTGAACTTACTGAAGACATCTATGCGGGCCTCATCTACCTCCTATGTGCTCGAGGATTATGGGTATTTGTGCATCTCCACTGTCTCCTCTATGCATGAGTGTTGGGCCAAGAAAAGGGCCAAGGAAATTGCACAAGGAAGAAGCATGCGCACAAGCAATGAAGGAAAAAAGGAGCACATGACAGAAGGGAAAAGCAAGGCTAAGAAGGAATCAACACAGAAAATATGGAAACATGCACGCGACTGAGAAAGAACAGGAGGAAAGCTGCAACAAGGAAGGAAGATCCGAGTCAATGGAAGATGCAAGTGGAGAAGTTAAAGTTGGAAGGCAAAAGTCAAGGAAGACTGTAGAAGGACGAGCCAACAGAAGATGGAAGGACAGTTTTGCAGCTAGTTATGACTGGTACAAAAGAGCTGAAAGATGTTTCTATGGCTAGTTAAAGTTTTGGTTAATGTCTTCCAGGACTTTCACGGCTAGGTATGGGCCAACATTTACGTAACTGAAGATATTTTGTACGTTGTTGAGTCTATAATAACTGAGTTGTACTCAGTCGACCCTACGTGGTCTTGTAGATATTATATATAGAAGGAACCCGCTTTGTATAAGGGTTAGAGTCAGTTATATTCAACTAGATTCGGTAAGATTGAGTAGAAGTAGAAGGTTGTTGAGTCACTGATCTTGCAGTTGTGTGTGCAGACCTCTAGTAGTAGAGTAATCTACAGCTGAGTGCGCAGATATTAAGATAGAAGAGTCGATCCAGGTTGTGTGCGGATCAGTAGGAGTAGATAGGAAATAAACCAAAGAGCATGAGAGCAAGAAGATTGATTCAAAAGGCATATCTTAAGAACAGTCTCCAGGTCGTAGACTGCAAGGTGCTATATCCAATTCTCATGGCAGATGAAGAGCACCTTGGTGGTTTTTCCCAGATGGGTTTCCACTTTATTTCTTGTGTATATGAATGAATGTTGTTGAATGGTGAATGTTTACATGAATATTTGCTTATTGTCTGTTATTATGGTTACTAGTGAATGTATGTCGCAATCTGGTTTATCTATGAATGTATGGTTAAGTGTTGGTTGGAATGGTATGTATGAGTCTTGGTTAAGCTGCTATGTAAAAGACTAGTCGCGCACTGTCTGATTAAGTATGAGCAATCAAATGTTTCGCACTGTCAAACCAACTATTGGGTTGTAAAGATGAGGTTTTGTTGCATGCAAGTTGCGACGCCTCTCTGCGTTGTTCTCACGCAGTAGTAAGACTCCATCATGTTGCCTTTGTCGAGCACCTTGGCCTCACACCAAGGGACTATAATTCCCTCACCAATTGCAGAAACATGGTTCTGACAGTTACCCATTAGATATCTTGGGTGAGACTGCACTTGCCTCGCGGGCGTTGTCGACTGAGCTTGCTCTTTCGGGCCGATGTTTTTTGGTGTCATGTTGGTATTGTGTTGTTGTTGAACCGCAGGTCAAGACATGAAGTAGGAAGAGGCCAACAAATGGTTTTGTTAACGGGAGTTAATCATTTGATTTGAGGGAAATGTTGTGGCAATTGACAAAGAATGAGATATAGGACTGGCAAGAGTCTAAAATGCTAGAATTCACGTAAGAAGAGGGCGTAGGATCACAGCTGAGTGCAGAAAATTGGGTGGATGAGTATATATATTCTGATATTCACGAGATATTCTTTGCAAATTTTCCCATTGCGCTACATGAGTGTTGTCAAGATTGGCAAGAAAACAGACAAATTTCTAGAGGAGAGAAACAGTCGATTGGAATGACCAGGTGGTTCGTGAGGTAACCAGTGTAAGTAAAACCATCTCTAGAGATGTTGATTTTTGGGTTGACAGTATTTTGCAAGGATATATTACTAAGTTTACAGTAGAGGCTATAACCTCATATAGTGAGGCAGAAATAAATTTTTTCCAAGGACCATGAAGAAGGTATTTTTTATCTATCAGCACATGGATTAAGATGCTCATTTATGAGAAGGGTATCCTGCAGTTGAGTATTTGAGTTGCGTACCACAGAGGAAGGCTATGTCGCAGATGACCTGTCAAGAAAATGGGAAATGGTGAGCTCAGATGTTCCTTGGAAGTATAGAACCTGAACTAGAGACTGGATTCCTAAGGAGTGGAAGGAGATTCATATCTAGGAAGAGGAGAAAGACATAGGAAGGTCGACGAACTCCTAGTTTGTTCAAGGAAAGTGAACATGAACTTTAGTCATAGATATACGAAGGGTCTTGCGATGAAGAGGAGGACTATATCTCGATTTCAGAAGGATCATAAGACTTTGAAGGGTCTTCTGAGTCACCAAGGTTAGGACGTAACTACATCACACCAGGAGTATCCATGGAGGTAAGGTCTAGAGCCTCATCTCCTGAAAGAGTTATTATTATTGATAGTGATAGTACTGCGACTAATGCACAAGAAGGAACACCTCTGTTAAATCCTTCATCAAAAAATCTTGATGCCAACTCAATGGTCGGGCATGATATTTGGTTACCTACCTTTAATGGCAATGGATCAAAGGATCTAGAGCAGCATTGGTTCATCTGTGAAGCTATGTGGATGGTTCAATTAGTTCAGAATGCAGACTTAAAGAAAGTGTAGATGATCACAAATCTAAGGGGTCGTGTGGTAGAAGGGTTTATGAAGTACTGCATAGTACCGTTATGAGCATTGCAGAAGACCCTTAAGGAGATAATGGATGCAATGATCTCTGAGTTTAGAAAACCTAAATCTAAGTCGCAGTGTATCACTGAGATCAAAGAGATAAAAAAAGCATTGGCAGAGATATTATGGGACTTCAATGAAAGATTTAAAACTTTGATGACCAAAGTAAGTTTCAATATGTTAGATGTTCAACATAAAGAGTGGTTCATTGTTCTATTGTTACCACACATCCGAGGGTCGTTGATGTAACAAAAGATAGAATTGTAGACCGAAGTGCTAGAATTGGAAATGAAGCTGGAGGCCTCGCCAATCGACAATGGTGCCATAGGGATGGTATAGATCTAGTCATAGTTGGATAATCTGATGATACATCTTTAGGATATCAAAAAGGGAAAGGAATCACAAGAAAAGTTGTGGTGCACGAAATGTAGAATAGACGAACACACCAAAGATAATTATCCAACCTTCATGAATTATATCTCATCCAGTGCGCTGAACCCATTAAATGGCCAGGGGCTACCTTGGTGTCGCATATACCAGTCTAGAGGGCATCGCAACAAGGAGTGTTTATATTTGTAAAAGGTAGTAAGTACCCCAACGAACCTATTTTGTAAATTCTATAAGTCAGTAGGACATGAAGAGAAATATTGCAGAGCATACCATCTCTTGAAGGAAAAGACGGTAGGCACATACTTGATGAAGAATGAGGGGAAAGCTCAGGATAAAACCACGTAAGTATCATATAATCCTACACAGTTCCCACCCACATAGTATTAGAACTAGTATCAGCCTCAGTATGCACCACAACAACCATATGTGCAACAAAATCACTATCACCCGCATTACCAGCAGAATCAGTACCCCCCACAGCAACCACACCCTCAGGGAAGGGGTGGCAAAAAATTCAGAGGCAGAGGAAGTGGAGGAGGATTTGGTAGAGGGAGAGGTCACGTTACCTGCTATAACTTTGGACAACCAGGTCACTATGCTAGAGATTTCCTAGAACCTGTGAAGACATGTTCATACTGTAAGGGACCGGATCATAATGTGGAGCAATGTCCACAGTTTATTGCAAAGTGGCAGGCTAGGACCATCGCAAGTCTTACTCCTGCACAGAATCCAAATCCAAATCCTAACTTAAATGTCCAGATGATTGTCGTTGAACTAAGGGATCTGAATGTTTTTTTCGTAACAAGAGGAGGTACGACCCACGACGCAGAAGAAGGTGTCGTTCGACGTCCAAAAACAAAAGAAAGTACTCATGGATGTGTGACCAGATTTTGTGGATCCAGAAGAACCCGACGACATCAGAAGAAGTCAGGGATATGGTTGAACGATTCCAACACATCTTCCTAAAGAATTCCCCACAAAAGGTTAGTAAACTCAAAACCTTTCTGTCAATTTGCTTAGCGCTAATACAAGATAAAGACACCATCACAGAACTACAAGCACTGATAGAAAAAAAATCGAAAGAGCCACAACCTGATAAAAGAGTTAACCAGGTCAGAAATAAATTCAAAACAGGGCGCGAGTTAAGAATGACTACATAGATAGGAGATTATGATATGGACTATATCATTTTAGACCTGGGTTCTTATGTCAATATTTTGACGTGACAAACTTGGGAAAGTATGGGTAAGGCGCACTTGGACTGGTATCCTGTCTAGCTGCAACTTTCCAACTAGGTGAAGGTCCTCCTAATTGGTATATTGAGTCAAGTCCCTGTTGACATTGAAGGATTGCGCACATTTGCAGACTTTGAGGTCATTAACATTGTTGATGACACAAATCCATATCCCGCGCTACTAGGAATTGATTGGACCATAGACAATCAGACCATTATCAATTAAAAAAAAAGGATACTCTCATTCAAGGACAATGAAATGCGAGTAGTGTCACCCATTGATCCTATGGAAGGATAGAGATATGTTGAACATGTATATAATGAGGGTCAGGGTGACTATCTTGATCAAATATACAATGTCATAGCTATGCAAGAAGATTATATCAATCCAACAGCAGATGGCAACCTAAGATGGAAGAGTGCTAGTTCTTGCACATCTGACTCAGGGGAAAATTGGTAGAACTGGTTACATGAGGTCTCTATGAGGAGGTGCATGAGGATTACAAGGTCTGTGCGATGGGTGGAAAATTATGTAAAATATTTTCCTACCTACAAGGGTTTACCTAAACTTGTGAAATCCCGCACTGAGTTTGAATGACTCGTCATAGAGTCACAACGCTTATCCACTCTAGACCATGTACTGAAGGCTATGCCTGCTAAATGGTGGGGTATGCACAAGCAGTTCATAATAGAATGGCCACAATGTAGAATATTGATGGAAGTTAGATTCGGTGAATAATTCCCCACAGTCAGTCACAAGTACATAGGATTGTCAAGGCCTGTTGAGCACATAAATCAGTGTCACACTATATTTACAGCATACTCGCGCCAGGAATGGGTCCATCATTTCATTCATACATTAGAAATGAAACCTAGACGCTGGTACATGTCTATGGAGTTGTGACAAGGTAATTAGGATTGGGAAGAGGTATTCAAATAGTTCGCGCACACATTTTAGTTAGCTTATAATAAACCTACAATTGATGTTGCACTTCAGATAATCAAAGAATAGATAATTTCCCAAATCCCTGTCGAAAAGGAAAATTCCCACCAGAGAAGTGTGACTATCCAGCAATGGATGTCCTGTTACAACCTAACAACATATCCAGATGATGATCCAACTAACATAAACATACCGGAATTAGAATGTACATGCGCAGTAGAAGGAAGTGGCATTTCAACCAACCAGTTCCTGAAGCCACTAAAAACCAGGAAAGTAAACATTGGGTCACCTTAGAACCTGAAGTTTTTCAATATAGGAGATTATTGGGATGAAGAGATAGTCGCGAAGATCGTGGACTTGTTGCATGAATACCAGGACCTATTCCCTATCAAATTTTCAGAGATGAAGGGAATAGTACAAGATTTGGGGGAAATGAAAATACCCATGTGACGAGATGTTAAACCTAGTCAGCAGTGACCTTATAGTTTGAACCCATGGTATAAGGAAAAATTAAAAACAGAATTGGATCACATGCACGATGTGGGAATAATTGAACCTATCAAAGAATCAGAGTGGATCAGCCCTATAGTGATCCAGGATAAGAAAACAATAGGTGAAGTCAGGATCTGTGTCGACTTGAGGAAGTTGAATGATGCATGCTTGCACGATCCATTCCCAACACTATTTACAAATGAAGTACTTGAAAGCAGTGGTAGAAAAGATATGTATTCATTCACTGATGGATTCTCTGGCTATCATCAAGTCAGGATCACGCAAGAAGATCACCACAAACCAACCTTCGTCACCGAATGGGGATGCTATCAGTATATTGTAATTCCCTTCGGAATTAAGAATGCACCTACTATTTTTTCTAGAATAGTAGTCTCTTCTTTTAAAGATTTTATTCATAAATTTATTAAAGTCTACTTTGATGATTGGACTGTGTTTGGTTTAGTAAGAGACCATATTGAGTGTCTACGCATGATGTTGGACCGATGTCGCCAGTATTAGATCGCGCTTAATTCTAAAAAGTGTATTTTTTGTGCACCATTTAGTGTACTATTGGGTCACGTCGTATGTCACGAAGGTATTTTGGTCGACCCAGCAAACATTGTGATTATTCTCGACTTACCACCACCTACATCAGTCATGCAACTCAGATCAGTGCTAGGACACACAGGCTACTACAATAAGTTCATCAGAGGATATGCATCAATCACTGCACCTATGGAGAAATTGTTGAAAAAAGACATACAGTTTCAATGGACAACAGCTTTCCAGGAAAGCTTGGATAAGTTGAAGAAATCAATGGCCACTATGCCAATACTTGTATTTCCTGACTGGGAAAAGGAGTTCCATCTACATGTCGACCTGTCGTCTGTCGCGCTCGACATAGTATTGACACAGCCAAGAGAGGGTCTGCTTAACCACCTGATTTCTTTCACAAGAAGGAAACTATCAACAGTAGAAAAGAACTATACGATGACAGAAAGAGAAGGCCTTGCTATGGTCTACGCACTTCAGAAGTTCTGACACTACTTGTTGGGTAGGAATTTTTAGATGTACACTGATAATTCAGTGCTGAAATACCTAGTCAACAAGCCAGTGTTGGGGGGGAAGATCTGTAGATAGCTTCTCCTGTTTCAATAATTTGACTTTGAGGTCATCGTTAAACCTGGTCGACTAAATGTTGGGCTAGACCACCTGTCAAGGATAGAAAGTGGTGAAGAGTCAACCATCTCGGAAGATAATTTACCTGATGCGCAGCTATTTGCGATCCACATGATGGATGATCAGAACCATGAGTTTAATTCCATCATTCACTTTTTGAGCACAGGATATGCACCTGAAGGAATGTCAACTAATCAGAAGAAACACTTGGTCATAAGAGCTTCTGATTATACATTGATCGTGGGACATCTGTATAAGTTGGGTGCGGATGAAGTACTGTGTCACTATGTTTTTTACTATGAACGACCTTGGGTTATGAGTGAAGCACATGCTGGTGTTGCAAGAGGACACTACACGGGAAAAGAAAATGTGTGTAAGATATTGTAGGCAGGACTATGGTGGCCAACCATACACATGGATACTAAGAGCTTCTGCAGGCGCTGTGATATCTTCCAGAGGACAGAAAAACCGTTGCGCTGCGACGAGATGTCGCTTGCGCTACAAATAACCCTCCAAGCCTTCGACAAATAGGCTATTGATTTTTTTGGACTGATCAGTCTACCAGAAAATAAAATTGGTGCGCGCTATATTATCACTGCGACAAACAATTTGACCAGATGGGCTGAAACCATGCCTGTTAAATATTGCACCGTTGCGACTGCGGTGAAGTTCCTATTTGAGAATGTGGTGACTAGATTTGGCTACCCAAAAATTCTACTAAGTGATCAAGGTACACATTTTGTTAACAAAGTAATTTTTGAGATGACTACAGAGTTTCAGATCCTACATAAGAAGATGACACCCTATCATCCTTAGGAGAATGGAACGGTCGAAGCCTTCAACAAGATCCTAGAGAATACATTGACCAATGTATGCAACATGCACCAAGATGATTGGAATTAGAAAGTTTCAATTGTGTTATGGGAATATCGCACAAATTGCAAGCGACTGACAGGCCACACCCCATTCAGATTGGTATATGGACAAGATGTTTTTGTACCAATGGAGAATATTGTGTCGAGCCTAAGGATTGTTGCGCTGATGGAGATGACCGATGGTGATGTCATTGAGAAAAGACTGTCGCAGCTTGTTCAGATGGAATACGAACACTTCGTCACGGGCTATAACCAGACTATAGAGAAGCAAAGACAGAAATCATGGCATGACTGCCATATTCGGGTCAAGCCATTCAAAGTCAGAGGACTTGTGTTACTGTATGACAACAATTTTTTCAAGCACCCGGGTAAGATAAAGACACATTGGCTTGGGTCATATGTGATCGTGCACATCACTAATGCGGGTGTTAACACCCTCTATGTTGAACAATTGAGGAAGAATGTGGTTGAGAAATGATAAAGGGATATATAAAAATTGGTAAAGGTTGGTAGTCATAAGTCCCTTATTAAAAATGTGCATTTTGGTTAATTCATTGCACAATTCAAAGGTGTAAATTTATGAGTGTGAAAATTTACGATTGCAAATTGATCCGCTGGGGAAAGTTGTGCAAGAGAGAAGTTTTGACGGAGAGGAAGAAGTGGCTAACAAGACAGCAACATCAACGACTAAGAAATAAAGTAAATAAAATCTACGATTATGAGGCAGTCCGCGATGTGAAGATGCACGCTTGAAAAAATGAGAAATGCTGGCGGATTACGTAGATCATATTTTGATCCAACGGTTCAAAATGAAGATGAAATATTGTCAATGGTCATAATCTATTCCGGAGTGTGAAGCTGTGAGATAATTAAAAAGGATGAGTGGTAGCGGAATTTAAACCGCTTTCCACGTGGTGACTTTTGGTGAGTTCCGCTGAGGAAAGCGGTAAAGGAAAAACAACTTGGTAAGGGTCCCGAAATAATTCGTTGTATAAAAAGTGAGTTGACCTAGGTAAAGTAATTTCATTTGCACGATGTAGGTGAGAAGAAGAAGGGACAGTGCACCATATTTTTCCGAAAGTCAACTTCTACGTATCCAACAGTTACCAGGTAAGCCTTAAAACACTGAGACTTTGTTGAAGACTTGTCGCCATTGTATATTATGGAGATGAAGCAGGGTTCAGGAATATTGTGTGGAGTTCTAGATGAGAGAGAAGAGGTTGTTGTTGATAGGGAGAGGAATGTATGTGACCCTATTCTGTCAGTTTGTAGTGTATTAGTTTCAAAGAAGCATTTGTGGCAGCATAATTCACAAGGGAATGATATTCTGAATGTCTGCAGCTCTTTCTTATATTATTTTTCTATTGAACAAACCCTACCTTTCCCTAAATTTGTCGAATGGTGTGTGAATATTTACTCGTCCTCCGAAAGAGTTATTATGAGTCATACAACGTCAAAAATCCTTTGTAGAGTTGACGTGAAAACTGTTCGCGGGATATTGAGTCTGCCTGATAATTTCCCTGATAGCCATGAGTCTTTATATGAGCAAGTCTTAATTGAAATGTATAAAAATTGTAGAACTGAAGTCAGATGCCAGTTTTTATCCATTATTCTGAAAGATGGTTAGTCGTTAGAAGGTTTATTTCTACCATGCAATGTTAATATTTTCAAGGAGGAAGTACAGTTGGTCATGTCACTTGTCAGTCAAATTTTGGGTTTGGATGATGATACTCATATTAATGAAGTCATCTTAGGTTTTTTGCTAAGTATAGGTTCAATTGACCCTACATCCCATTCAACCCGTTGTTTTAATCTTGATGAGTATCTAGCCGAAGTTATACATACCCAATTGGTCAAATTCCCTAAATTTGGGTTCTTTAGATATCATTCATAGTTGTTGAACATGATTTTGTGTTCTAATGTGTCGGAGTTGCATTTCTTGTCTACCATGTTCTCTTCGGACCTCCTGAAACATATTAACATGTTTGAGTTCATAAATACAATCATGGCTGAGATTTACAAATTGCTTTCTGATGATGTCTTGCCAAGGGTGTTGGAAGACATGAGACTTATGTTACAGTCTTCCTCAGAAGACAAAACAGGAGATTGGTTCCTGTATAAAGAATTTACTGTTCTTAGAGTGTATGTGTTCACTATAGAATCATACAGGTTACCCGCTTTTTTGACTCCAAGAATATTCGCATTAGAGTTTATAAGACAAACATTATATGCAGAAGAAGAACATTTTGGGGCATTTAAAAAATATTCAAATGTTAAATTTCCTCGCAAAGTTGGTCCTTTCATTTTTAAAAATAAAAGCGCCTTGTTAGTCATAGAGAAATTGTTAGAAGTTATGGATTTTCAGAAAGAGAAAAAAGTAAATTATAAACCACATCACATTATTTCTCATACAAAGCAGCTGAACAAAAATAAGCCATTTGATCATCAAACTGTTGAAGGCTTAGACAAAAAAACAAATTTGGCTATTTTTGAAGAAAATATAGAAGCTGATGAAGATAGGAGGAACAAATTGATTATAGTGGCTCAAACGCCTGTTAATTCCAACATTATGAATAAAAGGAGTCTTTCTAAAGCAGATAGCATGCATGTAGATGAATATATTTCTCATAAAAAGATCAAAACACACCCTCAAGATGAGCAAACTATTTCAGAAGAAATATTTTCAGAATATTTAAAGAAGATGGTCCTGTTCTAGAAAAATTCAATACAGATGCATCGATATTCCTTCGGAGAATAAATTAAGGCAGAGTCCAATTCCCGTTACAAATCAAGGACAGAGTTAATATCAAGTTATGCTGACAAAGAAATGCAATCATCGGAGGAAACTAAGAATTTGCTTCCTCGAGTTAGAAATTTAATCAATCAAAATACTTCATTTATTTCTACTCGAGATGCAGAGAGGAATACCCTAAAATTCATTGTGGTAAGTGACAAGAAAGTGTCTGAAATGGAGGTGAAGCTAGACAAAATCGGTGTTCCTAATAAAATACAACTCCATAAACAAACTGGAGATGTTATTTAAACTAATTTGTTACATGCAATTATGAAAATTACTAAATTACAGTCCTTTGTAGATAAGATGGAGGTTCAATTGAAGCATGAAAAGGTTGAAAATAAAGCAAATTTGATTCAAATTAAAAAGTTGCAGGGAGATGTTGTAAGCCTAGGGACCAAACCAGGTAATATGCAGGCGACCAAAAAGCTTCTAGAGGAGAAGGACAATACCATTCAAGTGTTAGAGTAGAAGCTTAAAGTCCCTAATGCTCAACATGTTCAGTATTCAAAATTATTTACACTTAAAGAGGAAAAAGAGAAAGTTTATCAAGAAATGATGGATTATAACGGAAAATGATTGAAGCTGCAAGAGGAGAAAAACAAGTGGGAAGTAGAAAGAACCGAATTGATGGATCAGATTGTAAAGTTGAAAAAGGATCAAAATGATGAAAAAGAAGTTATGGAAGAATCGATGAGTCAACCCTTTGTTGACACTGATTTACCCCTTGTTAATGTTGAAAGACCATGAAATGAATTTTCTGCAGATGCTTTATAAGTTCCTATGTCACAGATGAGCTTGAAATAAGTGAAGATTAAATAATTAAAAGAGGAAAATGAAAATATCAAATCAGAATTGGCTAAGAGCATTGAAGAGAAGAATAAAGCATGGAATGATAAAAGCCAATTACAGAAAAAGTTCAATGAATTAAAAGAAAGAAGTATAGGAAAAGCTCCTTTACAGGGAGCTAAACATTTGATTTGGGATACTTTGTCTGTGGAAATCACCAAGTTCAGTCATTATTCAAATTTTATTGATGATGAAAGTGCACTGGTAAATTTAGCTACTCAAAGATTGAAATTGGCCAATGAAACTATGGAAAAGAAGCCTTTGAATACTACTCACAATGCTTTGAATTTCTTAAATTCTTTAACATATCAGAATTTGCAGGACATTGGGATCAAAGACAAAGTAGCAATTGTGTTATGGGATAAGAAGTTTATCAATAACCATCAACTCATGAAGGTGGTGTAGGATAAGGCGAATAAAATGTCATCTCAAATAAAGGATTTCAGGCTTGCTTTTGAAGATTTATTTGATGATGGTCTCCCTTCTTTTTGGGATGACGAAGGACGGTTGTTTTCCTAGGATAAATATCATAGCTTATTGGTACAGAATCGCATGGATCATTTCAAATTTGAAGATTTAGTCAAAGGGTTAACAGGAAAGGTCATTGTGGAAAAATTGACTAAAGACTTTGAGATATTGGATAGCTTTTTAATTATTAAGAAAGGATTTCCTGCCATGTCTTGTGAATCTTATGTGGATTTGGGGGTGTCAATAAGAGAGATGATAGAATATGACACTCCAAATGTGGAACAATGGAAGGTCGTGGATAAATTTGGAAAGACTAAGTACATACTACATTCATGAAGACAGGTGTTGCGGTTCGTGAAGCTGTTTGTTCGAGATACCTTGCAGTTACTAAGTTTGCTATAACCAAGCAATCTATTATTTCAATCAAAGCATGTAATTATTATTCCTAGTTATTAGGGATATGGTTATAAAAACTTATGATTAACAGATTAATTCATTATTGATCTTCTTGGGAAGAAACTAATTTTGTTTATATTTGAATTTATTTGATGTATTGGGGGTTGGAACCCATAAGCTTGGATTGATGTTTTTGAGAACTTATGAGTTTTGAATGAAATTACAGAGCCGAATGCTAGTTGATATTCAAAGATTCATGTGTTGTTTATGTTACAGTCTATGCCTTCTTTCCCTGTGATTGTTTTCTAAGTGTTTACCTTCCATTATGTTTTCTTTGATATTTGAACGCAGTGTTTAATAGTTTCAAAATTCATACATCTTATGCTCTGGATATTGTTTCAGATATTCACAAATATTTCCTCTAAAGTTGATATGGAATTCATCTTGTGATGCTCTATATTGATGGTTGTTCATGTTTCTCTCCTATCACCTGAAAATCAATGAATGACTGTAATTGAATGATTATCTTGCCTTTGTTGGAATTCCATGTATGAAGCCTTGTATTATCTTTATCTATTTTGACTCCATTGCCCAATGGTTATATGTGTTGTTTCAAACATTTGCATAACTTAAATTATTGACCTCAATATCTGGCCCTGTTAAATTTATATCTGAGAGATCCCTCTTTGGAAAGAAAAGCCAGTTTCTTTCTAAAGTGGTTTTTGATGTTACCTTAAGATTACCTTTCACAACCTTGGGTATATTTTGAGTGCTAACAAATTAGCGCTGTTGCTGGGGAACGAAGGTGCAAATCAGACCTGGGAGGAACGACAAAGTTTATAAAAGATCAAGAAAATATTTATGTGGGAAAATAAGAATTTTTGTCAGTAAAGAAGGTTGTACATTTTCCCTGGCGATTCCAGTTTAAAATTATTTCAATATTTCAAAAGACATCCTGGCTTCGAAAAGACACACATGAGGTAATTTTGATACTGAAGTTTTACGAAGTTTGGAGGATCTAGAAAAAATATTTAAGAAAAAATACAAAGAAAAAATAGATATTTCTCTATTTGGTGCATCATCTTCTCAAGATTTTCATGACATCCTTGATCAAGAATGAGAAATTAATGTTGAAAATGGTTTGTTGAAATCTAAATCTGAATCTAATCTTAAAAATGTTGAATTCAACCCTCATAGATTAGAATCTTATTTACTTGATTCCCTTTGGAGAGATCTTCAACAGTCTGCGAAGGTTGAAGAAAGGCCTATTGTTCAAATCATTCGAAATTCCTTAGTCCCTCCAAATACACCTAGACCAATGGAAGCCAGATTTACTCCTTTACGTTTACTTGATGTATTGCATGATCTTCCCCAAAATTATTTCCAGATAATTTCTTTATTTGATGGAGAGGGAGGTATAACAACAAAGCAGCATGTGGCAAAATTTGAAGATTTTGTTGACTTGGAGGAAGTTGATTGTAACGTCCCCGACCCTACGACTGGTGAAGAGGACGCTACCATGCTATTAACCATCCGGGATAATTGCCCCATGAACATGGACATATATAAAACCGATATGCTTGAACATAAAACATGCTAAGATGCATAATCATTCACATACAAAGCGGAAGCAAACATACATTCATTCAACATGTTCATCATAATTTATTAACAGTAAATATAATTGCAGAAGTAAAATAGACAAGAATACTTATCTTATGAAAGTTGTTCCGCAACCAGCTACGTCACTGCAACGTTCCACCCAACCATAGGCCAGCATGCTCCTTAATCTCTCGGCAATGTTGCCACCCCCGAGTCGGGCATGATTCCCCAAGGAATAAGGAACTAGTAGTCTTACACATAGCCAAGGATAACAAAACATACCAAGCCAACACAGTTGGGTTTATCAGGTAAGCAATGGATCAGCCAAGCCAACACAGTTGGGTTTATCAGGCCATCCAAGAGCTGGGAAAGGCTAAATGCTAAGTTGGCGAGCCCATTATAGAGCTAGGAACACCTACACTAGAAATAGCCTGACTTCTAAGACACCCACACACACCCAACACAAGGAATCAGTCCCTTCTCTGCTACACAGTCCCTCAGGCCCTGACTTCCCTTCCAGTGCCATTCAGGGGTTGTGGAGAAGAAAGCTAGCCCTCTAGCTCTATCTGTGTGGTTTCCAAACACACCAGGTTTATCAAGCAAACCAAGCCCTCATCCCTGCCCCCAACACAGTCCAAAGACCAACCATTCCACACATGCAATCAACCAGCAGTTACAGCTTAGACATGGAAAACGAATCCTGAGTCATTCTTGGCCCTATCATGGACAAAATGACTCCCAAGAAACCTATAGAATCCCCCAAAATGTAACAGCAAGCACAGCCAACAAACGTGGGGAAACAACAGCCTGTTCTGAACAATGAAGCTACCGGGGAAAATTAGACAGTCTGAAGATGGAAGAGGAAAGCCAAGTTCTCAGTTGGGCAGGGGAAAAACATATACATAGGCCACAAATCAGTAAGGAAAACATACACACAGCAAAAAAACATGAATTCCCCTTCACAGGGAAATCGTGGGTGACAGAACACGTCTCCCAGCTCGTTGTGTGAGTCAAAACCAGGAAGAATCCTATGCATGAGAATGAACAGAACTACCGTCCCTGCGTGAGGATGAACCGACAATGGAGAGAATGGCGTAGTAGCGAGAGTGGAGAGTCTGAATGGAGTGATGGTGGTGGTGGTTTCCTTGCCAACATGAGGGTCAACTTGCTGATGGAGTGTGCATGTGGGCAAGGGCTGATAGTCCTGCCACACTCCACTCCCCAGCCATAACTGCCCCAACTAATAGCATAACTTTCAATGGTAGTTGGATAAGACAAGGGAAGATGAGCAAATTAAATAGGGTGGTGACACATGGCTTTTCCCTCATGGCTCAAGGTTTGACATCACCCCCCATTATCCTTATGAGAATCATGCCCCTTCTCAATTTAGTTGCCACGAACATAGCTGGTTGCGTTATTTAATTAAAGTGCATGTTTACATGATGCCACAATTTAATATATGTTGTATGTCCCGATATACCATCAGTGACAATTCTGAATCCGAAACATAACATATCCAAATCGATGGTGGGTCTTGGGCCTTTAGCTCCTCACCATGATTATTTACAATACATACATCATATACATTAATGCAAACAGGGTCAAAATTGGGGTGTTACATTTATTATGTGGATGTTAAAATGAGGTTGTTTGCTCAAAGATTATCAGGGGAAGCAAAGAAATGGTTTAAATATTTTCCAGCTGCATCTATCCTGACATTTCAAGATTTCCAAAATGCATTTCTAGAAAGGTGGGATGATAAACAAAGCCCTTTGCAGCTTTTGTCCCAATACAATAGTCTTAAGAAGGGAGGTTTTGAATATGTTCATGAATTTTCAAGCAGATTTATGAGAGTTTATAATTCCATTCTAGAAGATATAAAACCTTCTGCAGCTACTGCTAAACTTCATTATGCTGAGGCCTTTGACAATGACTTTGCATTTTCATTAAGGGAGAGAAAGTCAATGAGTCTCACTGCCATGTTCACAGATGCTTTAGAAGTGGAAGAAAATATGATGGTGAGTTGAAAGATGAAACAAAGAGACATTGATAGGAGGAAAGTAAGAGAAGAAAATATGCCTTCTACTTCTTCTTCTGCTACTGATATTAAATTTGAAATGATGTTGAAAACAATGGAAAAGTTAATGGATAGATTGACTATGGATAATAGATCATTTAATAGAGAACAAGTTGATCCTCAAATCAGAAATCTGAATTTTAGAAGGCCAAATCCTCCTATGCCTCCACAAAACAGGCAAATAGATATGAGAAACCCAAGGAATCAAGAAGAACAACAGATTCGACCACCTTTCCCAGAGAATTATGTTGCATATGAAGAATACCCCGCTGAGAATGAAATTCATCTTTTTGGGGAATTAGATTCAAAGATATACCTTACTGAAGAAGAACATCACATGTTTGCACAAGAAGGTGGAAATGATGATTTTGAAAAGGAATCAGAGCAGTATTAGAGGGGTTATTTACATGACATGGATGATGTACAAAGGAAGATCAAGTTGAGAAATAAAGAAGTTGTTGTAAATAAAGGGAGGCCAAATTCAAACCAGCCTTCTACCAGTTCTTTAAATAAAGAAAAAGGAAAGGAAATACAAAAATATCTTGTTGTGAATAAAGAAGTTGAGAATAAAATAGAAAAAACAAAAGGAACAAAACAAATGGCACCAGTAGATGTAGAGAAAGTTACTTCTATCTTCAATCTGCAGAATGAACTTTCCAAGTTGAAAATCTCTGTTCCTTTTAATGAGTTATTGAGGAATAATGAGTACAGGGATACGATAACAAGGATGGTTAAAGGTCAAGGAGAGTTTCAATCACACATTTTAGAATTGACAGATGACAATCCTACTATTTCATTTGGGCCAAAGGTTGAAATTATAGATGATGAAGAGGTTCCTTCATTTTATTTGAGTTTGAATGTGCATGATATGGTTGTACATAATGCCATGTTAGACTTAGGTGCATCACATAATTTAATTCCTAAAGGAGTAGTTGAAATTTTGGGACTGGAAGTTACGAGACCATATAAAGATTTGTATTCCTTTGATTCTAAGAGGGTAAAGTGTCTTGGTCTAATTAAAGATATGGTAGTGACTTTAAATAAATTTCCAGCTAAAACAATAGTGATGGATGTTGTAGTGGCATACATTCCACCAAAATTTGGAATATTGTTATCAAGGTCTTGGACTTCAAAATTAAAAGGTAGTTTACAAATGGACATGTCATATGCTACTATCCCTATCCAATATGGAAGTAGGAGGTTGTACAGTGAGAAAAGAACTCCTTATGTAGTAATATGTCAAGATAGACCTGATATTCATCATATATATGTTGTCGATATTGATTTGGTCTCTTCTATTTTCTTTAATGATATTGTCGCATGTGATTTGGAATCTACATTGCAAATTAAATATGAAAAGAATGAAGAGGGAGTAAAGGAACAAGATGTTTTGGAAAAGAAACAGAAAAGAGATGGATTGTGGACCATGTATTTTGATGGGTTTGTGGAAAAGGTTGGTACTGGTGCTGGTGTATATATAATTTCTCCTATCAAGGATTTTAAAGCTTTATCATATAAATTAACATTTGAATGCACGAATAATGTGGCTGAATATGAAGCTTTGTTACTTGGGTTGCATGCATTGAAATATTTGGGAGCACAAAGGATAAGAGTTTTGGGAGATTCAGAGCTTGTAATAAACCAGGTGAATGACAGTTATCAAGCCAGACATCCCCGGATGAGAGCTTATAGAAATTAATTATGGGATATGTTTGGTAACTATTTTACAGAACATACAATTAAGGTGGTTCCTAGATATGAGAATACAGTAGCTGATTCTTTGGCAGTTGCTGCTGGTAAATTTAAAACTCCAAGTGCTGGTCAAAAGGAATATCAAGTGGATATTGTAAATAGACCATCCATACCTGATAATTCTAAATATTGGTGGGTATTTGAGGATGATATGCAGATAAAAAGATTTTTGGAATTGTCAGGGGTGTTTGTGAACACATATTGATGGTGAAAATGATAATTGCAAAAATTTCTAAGATGCTGAAGAAAGTGAAAAAGAAGAGATTAGTACTGAAAAATTGAATGGAACTTTAGGAGGAAAGGATATCATTTAATTAAAAAGTAATTTTATACCAAGAGGTTTGATCCCCTTAGAGAAACTTTTTGATCAAAATGATGTTGCTAAAGATCCAAAAGTGAAACCTGCTGATAATGCTATTGAAGATAGAAATATTGGTACTAAAGAGAATCCAAATATTGCGAAGCTGTCTAAAAACTTGCCTGCCAAAGAAAAAGAAGAATATGTGAACTTGATGAAAAAGTATATAGATGTGTTTTCCTGGAGGTATGAAGACCTCAAGGAATATGATACTTCAATAATACAACATACTATTCCAATCAAACTTGGAGAAAAACCTTTCAGATAGAAAATCAGAAGAATAAATCCAAAGTTGTTTCCAATTATTGAGAAGGAAATCAAAATATTTTTTGATGCCAAAATTATTGTGACTTTAAGATTCTCAAGGTGGGTTGCTAATTTGGTTCCTGCCAGAAAGAAAAATGGAGAAATAAGTCTTTGTATAGATTTCGGGAATTTGAATAAAGTCTCAATGAAAGATAATTATCCTTTGCCAAAGATGGATCATATTTTGCAGAAAGTGGTCGGAGCAGAAAGAATTTCAATGATGGATGGTTTTTCAGGGTACAATCAAATTAAGGTGTTACCTAAATATCAAGAAAAGACTACTTTCACCACACCATGGGGCACTTTTATGTATGCAAAGATGCCTTTTGGTTTGATGAATGCAGGGGCTACCTTCCAGTGTGCCATGGATATTTCTTTTGTAGGAGAAACAGGCAAATTTGTGGTAATTTATATGGATGACATCATGGTGTATTCAAGATTTGATAAAGAGCATCTTCACCATCTCGAAAAAGTTTTTATAAAATGCAGAAAATTTGGTATATCATTGAATCCAAAAAAATCAAATTTCGCATTAGAAGAGGGAAAGTTGTTGGGCCACATAATTTCAAAGGATGGAATGAAGATTGATCCTGATAGAGTCAGTGCAATTTTGAAGGTAGGAGAACCAAGAGGCAAAAAATAAATACAATCATTCCTAGGACAAGTAAATTTTTTGAGAAGGTTCATTCCCAGTTTTGCTGAAATATTAATGAATATCACAAATTTGGTGAAAAGCGGTCATGAAATAAAATGGACAGTAGAGGCTAAGAAATATTTTAAGGAAATAAAACTAGCCATTTCAGAAGCTCCTGTGTTGGTGAGTCCAGAATTCACTAAAGATTTCTTAATATTTTCATATTCTTCAGAACATACTATTGTTGCAGTTTTGTTACAGAAGAATAATGAAAACATGGAGTAGCCTATAGACTTTTTCAATAAGATGTTGAAAGATGGGGAATTAAAATATGATATTATGGAGAAACAGGCATATGCTTTGGTTAAAGCCTTGAAAAATTTCAGGGTGTATATTCTTCATTCACATATAATTGCTCATGTTCCAACCAGTGTAGTAAAAGGGATTCTTACACAGCCTGATCCAGAAGGAAGAAGAGCAAAATGGATAGAAACATTATTGGAGTATGATATAGATATTAGACCTACCAAGTTGATTAAAGGGAAAGGACTTGCAAAAATGTTGACAGATTCAAACTGTGAATCTTTATAGCTTAATTTATTATCTAATCAATCTCATCAGTTTGACACAGGGGTGGAGGTAATGATCGATTTCACTACATCTCCATGGTATTATGATATTGTTCATGTTCTTCAAAATTTACAAGCTCCTGCAAGATTAAGTAAAGAGAGAGCAAGATCTGTGAAGTTGAAAGCTGCTAAATTTTGTATTTTAAATCAGTATATTTATTGGAAAGACCTTGGAGGCGTGTTACTTAATTACCTTTTAGAAAATGAAGCCCAATACATAGTGAAAGAATTTCATAAAGGAGATTGTGGAGGACATCATTCTTGGAAAGTGATAGCAAACAAAATTTTGAGAGCAGGTTTTTATTGGCCATCATTATTTTCGGACTTGTACAAAGAAACTAGCACATGTCATCAATGCCAGATTTTTTATGGTAAGAGAAAAGTAATTCCACTCCCTCTTAATCCAATAACAGTAGAATCTCCTTTTCAGCAATGGGGTTTGGATTTCATTGGAAAAATAAACCCAAATTCTTCAGGACAACATAAATGGATTCTGACAGCCACAGACTATTTCACGAAGTGGATTGAAGCAATACCTACCAGGAGGGCTACTAAGACAGTAATTATGGATTTTCTTGAAGAAAATATATATCAGAGAAAAAGTAAAAAGTTTGGAGGTTTGGATAAAAAAAATAGAAATGGGAACCTAGTCTACGAGTTCTTTGATACCTCACAGGGAGGATATCATCCCCAGTTGGAGCCAGTTGATAACACCCTCTATGTTGAACAATTGAGGAAGAATGTGGTCGAGAAATGATAAAGGGATATATAAAAATTGGTAAAGGTTGGTATTCATGAGTCCCTTATTAAATGCGCATTTTGGTTAATTCATTGCACAATGAAAAGGTGTAGAATTATGAGTGTGAAAATTTACGGTTTCAAATTGATCCACTGGGGAAAGTTGCACAACAGAGAAGTTTTGAAGGAGAGGCATAAGTGGCTAACAAGACAGCAAGATCAACGACTAAGAAATAAAGTAAATAAAATCTACGATTATGAGGCAGTCCGTGATGTGAAGATGCATGCTTGAAAAAATGAGAAATGTTGGCGGATTACGTAGAATAGATTTTGATCCAATGGTTCAGACAGAAGATGAAATCTTATCAACGGACATAATCTATTCCAGAGTGCAAAGTTGTAAGATAATTAAAAAGGATGACTCGTAGTGGAATTTAAACTGCTTTCCATGTGGTGACTTTTGGTGAGTTTCACTGAGGAAAGCAGTAAAGGAAAAACAACTTTGTAATGGTCTCGGAATAATCCGTTGTATAAAATGTGAGTTGACCTAGTTAAAGTCATTTTGTTTGCACACTATGGGTGAGAAGAAGAAGGGACAGTGCACCATCTTTTTCTGAAGGTCAACTTCTATGTATCCAACACTTAGTAGGTAAGCCTTAAAACACTGAGACTTTGTTGAAGACTTGTCGCCATTGTTTATTATGGAGAAGGACCAAGGTTCAGGAATATTGTGTAGATTTCTAGATGAGAGAGAAGAGGTTGTTGTTGATAGGGAGAGGAATGTATGTGACCCTATTCTGTCAGTTTGTAGTGTATCAGTTTCAAAGGATCATTTGTGGTAGCATAATTCACAAGGGAATGATATTTTGAATGTCTGTAGTTCTTTCTTATATTATTTTGCTATTGAACAACCCTACCTTTCACTGAATTTGTCTAATTATGTGCGAATAGTTACTCGTCCTCCGAAAGAGTTATTATGAGTCATACAACGTCAAAAATACTTTGTAGAGTTGACGCGAAAACTGTCCGTGGGATATTGAGTCTGCCTTATAATTTCCCTGATAGTTGTGAGTATTTAAATGAGCAAGTATTAATTGAATTGTATAAAAATTGTAGAACTGAAGTCACATGCCAGTTTTTATCCAGTATTCTGAAAGATGGTCAGTCGTTAGAAGGTTTATTTCTACCATACAATGTTAATATTTTCAAGGAGGAAGTACAGTTGGTCATGTCACTTGTCAGTCAAATTTTGGGTTTGGATGATGATACTCATATTAATGAAGTCATATTAGGTTTTTTGCTAAGTATAGGTTCAATTGACCCTGAATCCCATTCAGCCCATTGTTTTAATCTTGATGAGTATCTAGCCGAAGTTATCCATACCCAATTGGTCGAATTCCCTAAAGTCAGGTTCTTTAGATATCAGTCATATTTGTTAAACATGCTTTTGTGTTCTAATGTGTCGGAGTTGCAGTTCTTCTCTACCATGTTCTCTCCGGACCTCCCGAAACATATTAACATGTTTGAGTTCATAAATACAATCATCGATGAGATTTACAAATTGCTTTTCGATGATGTCTTGCCAAGGGTGTTGGAAGACATGAGACTTGTGTTACAGTCTTCCTTAGAAGACATAATAGGAGATTGGTTCCTGTATAAATAATTTATTGTTCTTAGAGTGTATGGATTCACTGTAAGTTTCCAAGGAGCTTGGTAGGTACACAGGTCAGTGATGAATTCTAGTTATGCATTTCAAAGTTTCCAGTATGAATTGTATGAATTGCAGGAATTTATTTTGGTGACATTTGTGTTTTTCATTTCATTCCATGGGTTCCCACATATATATTAAGGGCTTAATGCTCATCCCCAAGCAACTCCATGTCCCCACTAGACCCTAGTTTTCCTTGGAACCATTGAAATTTTGCTTGAACCATCTGCTTGGAGGGTTATCCAACTCTAATTGCATGCTTCATTGCTTAGCCTCTGTCCATTAATGGAATTGCATCATGCATTCATAATTAACTTAAAGAAAAAATGGTTGGGATGCAGACCAAATTAATTTGCAAGCTATTTGATGTTTAGTTTGAAAAGGTACAGAACATAGATTGTGTTGATTGATTATATGGAAAGGTCTGAGTTATAATTAGAGAGGATAAATTGTTCAAGTTTTGCTGAAATGTTATTGGCAGTTTCAAGTTTTCCTGTTTTTAAAATTCTTTATATGTTTTTGTCTGTCTACGTCTATCAAAGGGATGAATATTTTCATTTGTTATTCAATTATATTCCATTGTTTTGTTATTATATACTTGTAACAAAAGAGGAAACATTTATATGCAAATGTCTCTAAGCTGTAAAATATTCTATCAATTGTGTTTTGTACACATTTTGATATTGCAAAGTTGAGCTAGATTGTCTTGAGCATTTAAGAAAGATAGTCTACCACAAGCTAGTAACAGGGCAGATCTGATCACAATTTTATCAGTCCAAGAACCATTTGGTAGATAGGGAAGAACAATGTACATGTACTTTCAAGGTTATATGGAAATCTAGTCCAAATCCAAATCAAAGTACCTCTATTTCTGTGAGAACTCTGCTTATTAAATGCAGGAAGCATTGAAACTCACCCTACAAAACGAGAAGGAACAAGAGGAATATGTTGAGAAGAGAAAGACAAGGTTAAAGTTGAAGAGACTAGAGTGCATGTAGGTAAGTCAATTATACTTGGTTATTGTTTTTAAATTTAGATGACATCTGTTGTTAATTTCTAATTTCCTCCAATGGTTTTTAAAAATGATTTTCCACACTCCTCATGCTCATACTCTTTGGTGATCGAGGTAGAATGGTAAAGGAGTAGGATCTTGAACGCAAGAGTTGAAAAACACCTGCATGTCAAAAAGGCAATAACCCATATATATAATATCTTCATGAGGAAAGTATCCCATGCTCATCAATAAACAAGCATGCATGAACAATACATAGTGGATCCATGTGAAAATCAAATATTACAAAAATGTATATATCCACTTTGATAAATGCAAAATATCTGGATCTTCATGGTACTTTGACATGGAAGTTTAATATTTTGTAACTCAGGTAGTGCATCGATGAGTGATACTGTTATCACTCATAATTTACCCTTGGTTGTTGGAGGATAATCCTAAGGTAACCACAAAACCAATATTTAGGAGGAAAGTTGGCTTCTTTCCTACCAAAGAGGGACATCTCAATAGATAAGCACAAGGCCATATATAATTAAAAAGAAACAAGTTTTAATGGTAATAATGGCTGAAACAAGTGGTCATTGGGCATAGAGTCAAATATGAAAAATAATTAATGACAATGCTTTGCAATAGAATTCTTAACAAAGGCGTGAAAGACACTCTTTTATAGTCAAAATGATGGTTATCTAGTGATAATGAAGAATAAGAAACATTCCATTAACATGGGCATCAAAAGATGAACCGAGTGTCAACTTTAGAGGAAAAACTGGTGAATGCTTGAAATTAAAGAACCAGAGCATAAGCATATGAATTTTGATTCAATATACACTTATTCAAGCATGAAAATATAACAAAACGGAAAAGATAAACATGAAACACATTCACATAAAGGAAAGATAGTACAAACTGTAAAATGAATAACACAAGAATCTCTGGTAGAAAACCTAGTTGGCTCTCCAATATTTTTATTAATATTGAAGCTCTTTCTTACAAAATCAGTTCTTTCTCATGAGTTTCAACCCTCATTACAATTCAAAGTAGGGCTTAAATACAACAAAAATACTCCTTGAGATGATAACTGCTTACACACTAAAAATAGGCATGTGTAACTGCGTTATTACATCTGTCAGCTATCTTCTAACAAACTAATCTTTAAATATCTATTACATTATTTCAAAACAAAATTTGTCTTCTACGTGACTCTAGCCTTAAGATGAAGTCTTTACTAATGTAATTTATATTTCATCTTGCCAAATTTCTCTATTGTCTTCCATTGGTCTCCAGATGGCAACTTCAAATTGACCATCTCTCTTAAAAGTACTCTCATTTCTACATGGTCCACATAGGCTATAGGTGGAAACTGCCCACCAATTGTTCTAAACATATTCACCAACTCAAAATCCACTACTAGCTTGTCAATAATGATTTTTCCTGATAAATATTGAGTCATATCTTCAAATTTTCTATGATCCAATCTAGATTTGACTAGCAATGCTTGATACTCAGCTTGAGATATAAGTTTTCCATCTTCTTCCCAAAAAGAAGGCAGCCCTTTTTTAAATAAGGGAAAAAGTGAAGCTTTGAAAGTTTTAATTTGATGTAGCATTATATCAATTTTTGCTTGCACAATTTCTATGTGTTGATGCTTTCCTACCACCTTTCAAGCCCAAGTAATGACTATTATTCTATCTTTGATCCCCATCGTCCTTAATTCCTCTTCAGATAGAGTATTAAGAAAATTTATTATATTTTTAACTATTTCAGCTGGTTTCCTGTTCACAACTAAAGGTGGAACAGCAGACAAAACAACAGAGATATATGACCTTTTCTTGCATGTGTGTCTATATGGATCTATCAAAAGAATTTCCAGAATCTATTCGCCTGAATTGGGAGGACAAGGAACGAGTTCAACCAATAGCATTAGAGGAAATTTCAACTCAAAATGGGCCTTTCAACCCTAATTCAAATTCCATGTCATCATGTGTTAGCCAATGGAATTGCTTTAAATTTGAAATACCATATAGGTCTTAAACAAAATTTTAATATAAATTTGGGGATAGGTATCATAAAAAAACTACTTTTTGTCAATATTTTCGACATATATCCCTGTGTTTTCACTAAAATTTTGATCGAGAGAGCTCGTTGGATGCAGAATTAAATTTCGCATCTAACGAGCACCCACTTGACATACTTTTGGCACACCCCGCTACCCCAAAAGCAAGAAATACCTAAAAAACATGACAATGATAGTAGCGGGGTCTGTCAAAAGTATGCCGAGTGGGTACTCGTTGGATGCGGAATTTAATTCCGCATCCAATGAGCTCTCTGGATCGAAATTTGAGTGAAAACGCAGGGAGATATGTTGAAAATAAAAACAAATAGTATTTTTTCTTTTCTTCCTCCAATATTAATAAATATTATTTTATTATTTTATTAATTTCCTTAGGAGGCCCATTTTGAGTTGAAATTTCCATTATGAGCAACTACTGTTTAGATGTAGGTAGTGCCGTGACTATGGTCACTTTAGCCACAACTGCCCGAAATCAGAACATCAGTCACCCACAAATGAACTCCCTAACGGGGGAGCAAAAGACAAAGAATGCTTCGTGCAAGTTCGTAGTAGAAAGAAGAATCGATCGAGTTCGCAGCAGAAGCAAAGCAAGGAGATCCAATGGGGGGAGGGGGGGGAGAACAGTAAGAACCCCTTCAAGATACTGGAGGTTACATAAGATGAAAAAGAGGAGAAAGAGAGCAAAGCAGAAGCACATACTTGGCCAGAGGAAGGATAATTAAGGGAGGAAGGAAATGAGAGGGAACTAGAGGAACAAATCAAAGCCATGGAGGAAGAGGGTGTTGAGGATATGGAACTAGGGGACCTAGATCTGGACGAAATCGAGAAGGAATGTTAGAAAAAGGGAAAGGGATATGTGTCCCAAAGACAATTGCAACTCCTCCAAGAAGCAATCATAAAGATGAAATCCCGACAACAACTGGGGATTAAAATTGAGCCTCATAAAGAAAGCAAGGGGAAGCAACCAGAGGATGATATGAAATAAGAGAGGAAGGAAAAAAAACATAGGATAACAGAGATAGGGGTAAAACTTATAGAGTCGGTCAAATATTCGATGATAGTGGTAGCCTTCTATGAAGTAAATAAAGTAAGCCAATGAATATAATCTCCTAGAACATAAGGGGATGCAACCATCCCAAGAAAATCAAGACTATGGCAAGGAAGGTAAAAAAGGAAAAACCAGATGTCCTTTTTTTACAAGAAACAAAATGTAAATCGAAAAAAATGGATAATCTATGGAAGAGGATTTGGAAAGGAATTAGGGTATTAGTGATGGACACCATATGGATGGTAGGGGGTATGGAAATCATGTGGAAACCTAATTCCATATGTGTGGAAGAGTGGAGGGAAAGTCTCTATGCGATAACGGCTAGCTTAAACATTCTGGAAAATGGGGTAAAACGAACCCTTGTGAACACATATGGCTCGAGTGCCTATCCCCCAAAACCATCTTTTCTAGACTTCTTAAGTTGGATATTTTAGAGAATTAATCCACCTTATTACCATGGTCATACACCTAGGATAAATTTTCATTAGAGTTTATGCTATGTTATATGGTCCAAAACTAGGGTATGTTGATCCAACTTGGTCTATTGGGTGTTTTGGACTCTTAATTGCATTGAGGCACTCCACTTTGGTCATTATGACTGTCGATGCACTCTCACTAATGATAGATCAGAACTTGGTGTGCTCCCCATCCCTTAAATTAGAGAAATTGTTTGACCATAGGATATAGTGCATGTATTTGGTGGTTTTTGGCTCTCCTTGGGCATTTATTTCTTATTAGATCCACTCCCACTCACCCATGTTCTCCACCACACATATACTTTCCTCATTTATGTCTTAATGTGCTCCAACCACATTCACACTGGAATTTGTGACCGTTTGGGATGGTTTGGGAGTTCATTGGTCCACCTAGGGGGGTTTTGAGGTAAAATCCTAGCCTGACCCATGTATGCATCCAGATTGCCTCCAAAGGATAATTATTTCTCCCTAATGTAATATAAACCTGATCCAAACATATTTACATATTGGACAGTCATAATAAACTCAGTTATTGACTACATTTATGTGTGTTAATTTCACTCTTTCTATTATTTTTGTGCATAATTGTGTGTAATATCAAATTATGAGAATACCCTTGGCTAATAGATCCTAATTTGAATCAATTATCACATGGTATCATGGTTCTTTGGAGATGAAAATAAAAACTAGAGCATTTTAGTTGTTGTTTAGGGCATTTTTCTAGAAAAAATCGAGTGTTTGCATTGCAGGTACAACCAGTGTTTCTGTCACTCAGTGTGCAAAAATAAATGGAGAAGACTCATGTATTTCTTAATCCATTCAAATATTTCAAATGGAAGGCTGAAATGGTGTTCAAGCTGAGGTCGAAAGGCCTATACAAAGTCACCATGGGGACTGAGACCGAGTCCAACTTTGCTGTGGAAAAATTGAAGTACTTCAATAGACTTGATGAGGCATTAGGCATGGTTTGTCTCAACATTTCGAGGGACCTTCTCTTCCATGCAGATAGTCTGACAACACCCAATGAAGTATGGATCAAGCTCGAGTCATTGTTTTGAAATACCAATGAGATGAGAGGCCACCATCTCTAAAATGAGTTGATCTCATTGAGCCCAACTCACTTTGAGACAATTCAGGACTTCTTCACCAAGTTCAAATCATTGATGATTCATATGAAATAGTGTGGCATTGAAAAGAAATATGAGCAGTTGATATTGTCTATAATTTCAAAGCTAGGGCTAGAGTATTCAATGTTTGTGTCAACATTCCATTCTAGCAAGCTCACAGCTTGAAATTTGAGGATGCCATCACTTACCGACTTCATGGAGTCACTGAATAAAGAACAAGACAAGTTGGTGAAAATGCGTACCATCAAATCCAGCAAGGATCAATCCCTTGCTGTAGGAGTTTCGAATCCAGCTAAAGGCAAGAAGAAACCCATAGATTCAAAGCAGCAAGAGAAGAAGAAGCAAGAGATGCCCAAATCTTCAGTTGGGGTTTTGAATCCTAGCAAGGACAAGGAAAAGAAGAAGCAAGAGAAGAAAAAATAAACTTATTGTTAGAAAGGGTGGCATCCAGAGAGTTCTTGCATGAAAAAAATCATTGACATGATCGCACAACTGCTTGAGAATAACAACATCCCACTGCCAGAAGGCGCAAGGATGAAAGAGGGAGGTTCAAGCTCATACAATAAATAAAGGTGTCATGCTTTGGTTGTTGGTTCTTCAAGCTCTTCTTCCTTCATCATAGATTCAGGTGCCTCTAGGAACATGGTGTTGACATAGACCTGTCAATAGGGGTTCACACTCTGTCGACACCCTTAACTCAGTGATCTCCCTGAGCACCGAACTAGACAGGTTTTACCTTGTCCAGCAATAGCTGCGAAGCAAATGAAGTCTCACCCAAGATGTTCGAGGGAGAATTGTCGAAACCAAATTTATGTAGTAAGAAGGAGGGGTTTTGTGCATCTACGGTTCAATTATCACAACATTATCTAGAGATCCAGGCATGGAATTTACGTCACTTATCCATCTCATAAACCATTTGACTACATTAGATCACAGCAATACAATTACTCATAAATAGATCAATCACCATAACATGATTCAAAACACAGAAAAATCGCATCATTAAGAAATAATAGACATACCAGGACATTGATTCATTCAAATTGCGTCATTCAACACAGGAAAAGAAATACATAAAACAAAGTATTTCCATCAACCTCTGTCATGTCATATTACTTCCGCATCAAAACAGGTTTCCCGAAAACATCTTCACAATTGTGACAAAACATAAATCAATCTTTCGCAGAGGACAAGAAGGTTGTATAATCATATCGTCACCTATCATAGGATTAGATCACATATCATATCATAAGTCCCCTAAACATTACATTCCTATCTCTATTTATAGGCTTGCGCCTTTTACAAAATGGTCAACTTTGATCAACTTCCTAACTAATTTGGACCAAAAACTACAAAACTATGACCAAAACTACAAAATCATGACCAAGCTGACTCTTTTTTTACTTTCCCGCCTTGCGTGCCATCTTTGATCTTGTGCATCATTCTTGGTGTTGTGCAACTTACTTCCTCAAAACCTCCTGCCAACATGCCCCCAACACAATCTTATGGCTCGCCCTCGAGCCATGCCAACTAGAAACAATATAGTCATTTATTTTTATTTTGAAATCCTCATACTGTTGTTTGGATTCTTCTACCTGATCCTTTATCTTGTTTCTAATCCCCATGTAGTCATCGATATCCTATTCAAGTGGATGTTCGACAATATTTGCGGTCACCTCTCTTCGAATTTCCTGCACCGCTTGAAGTGCAGTTACTAATTTCAACAATAGCTGCTCATCAATATCTTGGAAATCCTCAAGCTAAGTTGTGTGACATTGTTGATGTTCCCATTCCTTGGTGACGCGCTGTTGCAACTCCTTTAACTTCACTGCTTTGGTAACTTGTACCAGCGAGGGCATCTCTCGGAGTGATGTCCTTAGTGTAGCCAACCGTGCTTTCGCTTCCTGCAATTGTGTAACACAGACCTTTCGACAGGGGTTCACACTCTGTTGACACCCTTCAATCAACGATCTCCCTGAGCACCAACCTAGACAAGCTTTATCCTGTCCAGCAACACCTGCGAAGCAGATGAAGTCTCACCCAAGATGTTCGAGGGAGAACTGTCGGAACCACATTTTCATAGTAAGAAGGAGGGGTTTTTTGCATCTACAGGTCAATTATCACAGCATTATCCAGAGATCCAGACATGGGATTTACATCACTTATCCATCTCATAAACCATTAAATTGCATGAGATCGCAATAATATAATTACTCATAAATAAATCAATCACCATAACATAATTCAAAACACAAAAACATCACATCATTCAGAAATAACAGATATACCATGACATTGATTCATTCAAATTGCATCATTCAACATAAGAAAAGAAAGACATAAAACAAAATATTTCCATCAACCTCCGCCATGTCATATTACTTCCGCGTCAAAACAGGTTTCCCAAAAACATCTTCACAGTTGCGACAAACATAAATAAATATTTCGCAGAGGACAAGAAGGTCATATAATCATATCATCACCTATCATAGGATCATATTACATATCATATCATAAGTCCCCTCAACATTATATTCCTATCTCTATTTATAGGCTTCCGCCTTTTACAAAATGGTCCACTTTGATCAACTTCCTAACTAATTCTACAAAAAATTACAAAACTATGACCAAAACTAGAAAATCATGACCACGCCAACACTTTGTTGACTTTATCACCTTGCATGCCATATTTGATATTGTACATCATCCTTAGTGTTGTGCAGCTTTCTCAAAATCTCCTGCCAACAACCCCCCAACACAATCTTATGGCTCGCCCTCAAGCCACACCAACTAGAAATAGTATAGTCATTTATTTTGATTTTGAAGTAATCATTCTATTGTTTGATTTCTTATACCTGATCCTTTATCTTATCGCTAATCCCCATGCAATCATCAACATCCTGTTCAAGTGGATGTTCGACAATCTTCGCGATCACCTCTCTTCAAATTTCCTGCACCACTTGAAGTGAAATTACTGCTTTCAACGATAGCTGCTCGCCAAATCCTGGAACTACTCAAGTTGAGTTGTGTGACATTGTTGATGTTCCCATGCCTTGGTGACACGCTGCTACAACTCCTCTAACTCTGCTTCTTTGGTAACTTGTACCACCAGGGGCATCACTTAGAGTGATGTCCTCAGTGTAGCCAACTATGCTTCCGCTTCCCGCAATTGTGTATTCAACTATTCCAACTGCTCATCCTAGACCACTCTACCCCAAAACTGTGTGGTTGCATCTGTAAATCAACTTTCCCTCTTTCTCACTCTCCTCAAGCCATGTCATTGCATCTTCAATGGAACCTTTACGCTCAGTAACTTTCTCTAGAGGTGTGCCCGGGTCTATTAGTGCCTACAAGTATTCAAGGTCTCTTTTGAAGTAAAAAATGACTTGTCTTAGCTTCTGAGATTTGGATTCCGCATCTAGGTCCTCCTCTATCTCTGGGACTTCTTGACAGGAGAAGGAAACCTATTTCTCTAGCCTCGCCCTGTCATCCCACAGTTGCACTTTCCTGCGCTTTCTTTAGATTCTCGATCTCTTGCTTCGCTGACTCCTCCTGCTCTTGTGAATTCATCAAGTGGTCATCGATGATTTTATTTCGGTCGACCAACTCATGACTTGCTACATTTTGTAGTTTCACCAAAGTGTGTGTGGGTATCTCATTCCCTTCTAACACAATTTTTTCCAGTCGCTCTAGTGAGGCATTAACATCCTCACTCTACGTTTCAAATGCGCGTGATGGAATTCGCACGATCCTGACCTGTTTTCTTGTACTTATCTCACCCATCTGCTACAACAAGTTTTATTTGGGCACCCTTTCTAAAATGGCATCAACCAAAGAGTTCAACTGATTTTTTACCTCTTCGAGGCCTTCAGTGCACTACTGCCTCAGTTCCGCTTCACTTGCATTCATTGTCGTTGTGATTGTCGTGATGATGCGGTTCACTTTTTCATATACCATGGGAGATATGTTGCTTGCCTTGCTATTGTCTCATTGGAGGAAATTTCAACTCAAAATGGGCCTCCTAAAAAAATTAATAAAATAATAGTTAAAATAATAAAATAATATTTATTAATTTTGGAGGAAGAAAAGAAAAAAATTTCGACATATCTCCGCTTGTTTTTACTCAAATTTTGATCGAGAGAGCTCGTTGGATGCGAAATTAAATTCCACATCCAACGAGTACCCACTCCGCATAATTTTGACGGACCCTGCTACCCAAAAAACAAGAAATACATGAAAATACATGATGATGATGTCATCATCACGTTTATTTAGGTATTTCTTGTTTTTGGGGTAGAAAGGTCCATCAAAACTATTCCGAGTGGGTAATCGTTGGATGCAGAATTTAATTCCACATCCAACGAGATCTCTTGATTGAAATTTGAGTAAAACCATAGGGAGATATGACAAAAATACAAACAAAAAAGTAGTTTTTTTATGATATCTATCCCCAAATTTATATTAACAAAGTGTTTAAGACCTGTACGATATTTCAAATTTAAAGCAATGTCATTGGCTAACACATGATGACATGGAATTTAAATTAGAGTTAAAAGGCCCATTTTGAGTTGAAATTTCCTCTAATGTTTCTTTGTCCTAGTTTCCTCGAACCACCAATCCATCTCTGAATTCGTCGGAGTTCTTGATGATGCCTCTTCGAACTCTTGGTCGCTTTCTTGTTTTGGTGCTTTATCCACTAGGGCATAAAGTGGAGGACTTGCCTCGGCATCTGAAACTTCTTCCACATTGACCGACTCTCTCCATGTTATAGGCCACTCATCCACTACTGCATCCAGCTCCTCATTGGTTAAACGTTACCTAAGAAGTGTTTGTTCACCTAGCTTTTCCTTGGTGTGGAAAATGACACTTTAAATGGTGACCCCTAGTCATTTGTATTTAATGAAGTGTGATGTACTTTATGTTTTTAAAGTGACTTCGTTAAAAATGTAAAATTCATGGTTCATCCTAAGGTCACATTTAAATTAAAGTTGAGTGAGTGATTATTTAAAAGGGGCTTCTCTCAGTTTATTAAATGACAGGATGTGCAGTAAATGTCATTTATTAATTAATTAATAGAGCATTTAATGAGAACCCTTCATCTAATCTAATCTTGACCATTAGATTGAAGAAGAAGTTGGCATGAATAAAAAGGGACTAGGGCAAGGCAAACTCATCTCATTATTCACTCCAGGAAGATAATTTTTGGAGAGAGGAAGAAGAAGAGCAGAGAGGGTTTTGAAGAGATTTCATTACCAGCAGGGGAGAGAAAGTCTAAAGACAAATTTGGGCACAAAAATTGAGAATTTTGGCACAAATTTGGAGAGGACCGTACAATAGAAGTGGCACAAATTTCGAGGACCGTATAGGAAGGTTTTGGAACAAATTTCAAGGCATTTTCACTGCACAAAAATAGAGAATATATACTTTGTATGGACTGCACAGAAATCGAGATTCTATACAGTGTGTGGAATGCACAGATTTTGAAATCTGTACAGCAGTACAACTGCACAATTTTCAAGGTGTACAAACTGAGAGATCGTATAATACTGTCTACACAGATTTCAAGGAAATTCGTATAGTACGGATTGGGCACACATTTCGAAGTGAAGGTATAGAATTGATTTTGTCCGTACATGCATATTCTGTCATGAATTTCGATGTTAAGGTTGGCACAAAATTCGAGGAGAAAACAACAGTAAAAGTTCATATTTTTGGGAAGAAAATTCGATAAGTATTGTTGCTTAATTTTCTGTATTTTACCTGAAGAAATAATAAATCTCTCTCTCTCTCTCAAAAATATGTTTTCCCTTAAGGGGTTTTATCTTGGACCAATGGTAAAAAATATCAGTGTTATTTTCATGTGTGTTTGGCTGATTTAAATTTTTGAGTTTGAAATTTTTAAATTAAAAGAAAATTTTTTGAATTGTTAAATTTCGAAAAAGAATTCAATGTGTTTCAATTTAGTCAAATTTTGTTAAAAATTTGTGCATACAAGGGTTTAGGCATTAAACTATGCAGAGAAGCAAACAAGCTTGAAATCGGGTTGGGGTTCTCAAAAAATTTCATGGTATCAGAGCACAGTTAAAATTTTAGAATTTGAACATTCAGAAGAACGGGGGTTTGTGGAAAAATATTCTTGAACAGATTGCTTGAAAGTTACAGGTTGTAGCCATGGTATTTGGTCTTAGAGTTAAAGACAAGCTGGATGGGGCTACAAATTTTATCCCATGGAACGCTAGAATGAATTTGATACTTGAAGAAAATGAACTATGGGACATTGTTCATAGTACAGTTGCTAATCATGTAGTAATACATGTTGATGTAGTTGTGTTGTAGTTACAACAGATCCCATGTTTTATCCTAAAAAACATGAGAGCCCACTTTTTTATATGCAAAAGGTGATGCTTAAGTTTCTTAGTCATTTGGGATTTCCATGTTGTTTATCATGATTTCTATGTCTTTGTTATGATTGATTTAGTTAATATTTTTTAAAATTTATGCACTTATCTGTGTTTTTTGTGAGTTGCGGAAGAAATAAATTTTTCCCAAAATGTGTGTCATTCCTGCAACCCATATCTATGTGTAAATTGAACCCAAGTGATAGAACAATTGCACTCACAAAATTGCTAATCAAACATGCAAATTTACACACAAAGGAGACTGAAATTGGAGCATAACACTAATTTGTATTGAATAAGTGTACAATATCCAACCTTATGAAGTCATAGGATGCTGCAATATATAATTACATAATAGATTCAAATGCATAAGAATTCCATTCGAAATAGTAAAAAAGTAGGCTTACTAAATCTAGTCAAATCCCCCATAGGTGCTTAAAGCAGTTTCCAATTCTACCTAGAGGCTTACGAATTGGAAAAGTCAAGTAGGAAAGCTAATAAGTGATGGAAAGACAACTCATACATGATTTTATTAGGATAAAACAATGGAGGATGATGAGGGAAAAAAACAAGTCAACTACACCTAGTCTTACTTTCCCTTTTGCCATCTTAGCAGAAAAAGAAGATATGCACTAGGGAGGATCTGGAATAAAGTAGATATGCTAAATATGGATTCCAAAAGGTTTCCCAAGCACTTCATGACTCAGTCTTAGCAAGTTTGACTTCTAAGACATGTGGAAGACAACTTGCATAGAGTGGAATATTGGAAACTAGGCAAATAAGACAAAAATGGATTAATTAATGTCTAAGGTAGCTGACTATGGGTTGATTATTCTAACAATACCGCAATTTGCGGATTGCAGGATCACTTTGTAATTATTTTTAACTTTTTTATCCTGCAACCCGCATTACAGATTGCGGAAGCTTGGTTTCGCGTTTGAAGATTTTCCATTTCACAACCTGCAAATGCGGATCGTGGGTGTGGAAACATTTTTCAATAATAACAGTTTCTCATCTTCGCAACCCACAACCCGCAAATGTTGATTGCGTATTGCGGAAGGGTTATTCAAATAAGCGCACTTTACGCACCCGCAACCCACATTGCGGATTGCGGATTGCGGATTGTGGAATGCACATTATTTTCATTTTTACTTATTTGTTTTTTTTATTCATTTGAGTTGGTTTTGTCATTTGAGTTGATTTCATTATCTTGGTGGTTAACTTACCATGTTGTTCTTCACATTCCCCACCTAAATTTTGTCTTCACTGCATAAACTGATTATTCGAGACGATGGCCGGTTATTTAGCTTCACTCTAGGATTTCGATTGATCTTATGGTTTTTTCTCTCATGATTTTGGATATTAAATTAGTTCGATATTTGAGCTTGATAGATTTTTATTTTAACTTTTGCATGCCTAGAATCATAATATAAATATTTTAAATAATTTTACATTTGGGTTTGTTTGTTTAATGTTTTTAAAGTTTGGATTAAGTTTATTGAAATATTTTAGATATTCATGGTCATGATTTGACTTTCATTAACTTAATTTGTGTATTTCATTGAATCCATATATTAAATTTATACACAATTTGATGTTATGAAAATTAAACGAACACATGTTTTAATTTGTTGAGTTCTAATTTCCCTAATTTCTATGAGACTTGGTTTTGTGATTATTTGGAAATTAGTGGGATTAAAATTCAACATTCAAGAATGTTAAATTAGTTTGATAATAGATAAGTCTTTTATTTTCAATCGACTAATTTGATTTTGAAAATATAATTTCTATTTTTCCATTTTGCAATTAGATTTTCTATTATTATTTTGCAAAAGGAAATACTATTATTCTTTTCTTGGTATTCTATTCTTGGAAAATGACTATGTTAGAAACCTATTTATGGAATTCATTAACTCTCCTACATTATGAGAGTGATTCTTTCCTTATATACGATAACTTGTTTTCAACATTTATTTTCTTAAGAATTAACGTGTAAGTAGTTTTTTTTTAACTTCTAGGTTTAGGGTTTTCGATATTGAATTTTCTTTCACTTTGTAAATATTTCTAGGTTTTTAATCTTTTCTCTATTATTGTTTTATTTTAATCCACTTCGTACAAATTTAAATTAAATTTAAAAATTTCATTTTTTCAAAGCTTTCCAATCATTTTTATGCATTTGCGGAACCTTTAATTTTGTTAAATTTCAACATTTCCGCAATTTCTTCTCACAATCTGCAACCCTCAATTACGGATTGCGGAAGCTTTAATTTGATAATTGTATTTGCATGTTTCTGCAACCTGCAATCCACAATTGCAGATTTCCGGAGGTAAATTTTTTATATTTTTAATAAAACATTCACGCAACACGCAATGCGGAATGCGGATTGCGGAAATCATTTTTTCACATTTTCATTCCTGCATTTTTCCAGACCCTTTGTTTATCTTAGGTTATATTTTAATTTGATTTCGGGTCCGTAAATTTTGGTAATTTCATTTTTCACTTAGGGTTTTAATTTGGTTTCGATCTTTGGTTTTTCCTGATTTTGATTTGTTTAAATGATTTTTTCAAATTCAAATTTTCCTTCGCGACATGTGATTTCCGATTTTATTGGGAATATTGATTTTGGATTTTTTGTTTAGTTTTATTCATTTGGAAAATAATCAACATTGGTAATAAGTTTAATTGTTAAAATCAATGGACATGATTCACCCAACCATAAAATCAACGATTGTTAAGCCTTAACTTCCAATAGCAATATCTTGAGATTTATGAATCCAAATCAAGCCCGAAATAACTCGTTGGAAAGATATAAGGATGAGGAATGATTTGGGAATATTATTTTTTCCATTTGAATAGATTAAACACCCTGAAAATCTTCCTGAACAATCAATTTCTGATTTACATAAGATTTGTTCATTTTCATTATTTTTCATTTGTAAATGAATTGTTATTTGTTTTAGATTTCTTTCATTAGATTTGGAATCATATTTTAATTTCTCTTTTGAATTGAACAGGTGTGGATTTGGGTTTTGAGGAATCAAATTGAACAATTTATATCCTAACTTTGAAGTGATCAAAACGTGCAAAGTGGAAAGCAGTGATCTTTGGACGTGATTTCTGGAGCGATCTGGAAAATCCGAGATATGGGTTTTGTGCAGATGATGCCCAATTAGTTTGTCAATGTGAAAAATCCATGGAAAGTTATTCATTTTAGAGATCTAACTGGTTTTTCAAAATGGAATTTCCTAGATTTTTCTCATGGACGGATATGGAAAATGAAACAACTCAGTTAGTTAGCTCAGCTATTGGGGGAATGGATCTTATCATTTCCTGTACTTTTCTCTGTATAAATACCTACCTTCTATGAGGGAAGGGAGGGGGAAGAGAGGTGGTATTTGCAGATCAGAAGGATTGTAATTTTTCTACTAAGCTCTTTTCTGTGTATTTCTACTTGGAAGAGAGCTAGAGTGAGGAGGTTGTTGATCATCAATGTTTAGCTTTGTAAATTTATTTATGAAACTGAAATGATGATGTGAACCTTTCCCTTTTCTGTAGTCACTCTTCATTTGTTCCTTAATAAGATATTTTTGTTACGCACTTTTGAATAGTAATCATATTCATTTTTCTGCATTTCTGTAGTATATTTGTTAATCTGATTATATTTAATGATTTGCAGAAATGATTCTATGTTCAAACAGTTTTAACATAGTGAAGATAATGTTTTACTTCTCATGTTAGAATTGATGTGCCGATGATGTTAATGATTTTTTTTTAAATTGATTGACAATCCAATTATTCTTTTCAGCATTAGATCATTCTCTCCACTTTAAATTACTTCGCTCCAGGGATAGGTTATTAGTTTAATTAACATTTAGATAGGTTAGTTTTCTAGTTCATATATGTATTTTTGTAACTACAGAACTTCTTCTAATAGTTGCAGAATTATTAATTGTAGATTGCATTCAAATCACATTTAGGATTAGTTTTGAATCTAATTCAAAGTCTCATTTTTGAGCAGCAAACTCACCAACTCGTAGAGTTCCAACGGAGGTCGAATATCTGTGGGTGCTAACCACATCAAACACCTCTAGGATAGGGTAATACTTGCGTAGGATTATCTGAAGCCTTTGGATAGGTTTTCATCCCCTGTTGTTTGCCTTGTACACCATTCCGGCACCTGCACACTAGTGGCTTCAACAAATGGCACTAGAAGGAGGGCCATCAGATATGTAAGCTCAATTGAGCTATCTGAATTAGATTATCTTAAAATGGCTCCAACCCGAAAATCAATATATAGTTTCTTTTATGCTCATGAATCTGTATTTAGTTGTTTTTCTAGGCAAATTAGTTTTCGTTTTCAAACAGATTTGTTGAAGCAACTGATAGAAGTAAAATTCGATGGCGAGGGAGAAATTTTAGCACAAGAACATGTTTTTCAATTTACTTATAATTGTGTTGTTAACGAAATTATGGATCTAGATGCTTTGTGCAGATTGTTAGCCTTCACATTTGAGGGACGGGTTAAAGAATGGTTTGTAACCTTGCATTTTTCCTTTGTCCATTCTTTTGAACATTTTATAGATCTTTTAACGCTTTATTTTGGACATTGTGACTTTGTTAGATTATGTGATGAATGGAAACAAATCACTATAAATAAGGGTGAATCATTAGAAGATTTTGCAATTAGAATTTCTAATCTCTATTACAGATTCCCTTTAACAGATCGTCCTATGATACATGAATGGTTTCAGCACAATAGTTCTGTAACACATGAATCCGATCAATTAGTAGATGATAAATATGAATTATACATTGATAATCAGTCACCTCTTGGTTTATATTTGCATGAAGAATCTAAGGATTTAAAAATTGTAGAAATGACTTCTTTCTGAGATATGGATCATAATCAACATGATGACTCAACTGAATTAAATGTTGATATGCCCATGTCTATTTCACATAAAATTCAAAGTCTAACTAATCATGAAGGAGAACATTTTTCTATAGAAGATTCTTCTAAAGTACAATAGAATAGTTCTAATCATAATATTGAACCATCTTCTTCTAGCATAATTAAAGAGCTTCAAGATTTTCATATTCATTTTTCTGTAAATCCTTTGATAGATCTTGAATCAACCAACTGTTTTAAAATTTGTGATATGTTTTCCCAATTACCATTTTTTGATCTAAGTAATTATGTAGGAGAGCATATTGTACAAAATGATGATACTACATTATAAGAAGAAGAAGAAGATTCTGATTTGAAACCTTTCATACATATCTCTTTTGAAGAGAAAATCCCTCTTAAGGAATCTCGATCTGAAAATATTCTACAAAGAGATGAATTTCATGCACTTATTTCCTCTTTATATTTTTCTATGTACCATGATCTATTTGATAACAATGGCATTCAATCATATACTCCATTGTTAAGTCTTAAAGAGGTACAAGTTAATTATGAAATGCATGAAGAAGACCAAGAAGATTCTTATCCTTGTCATCAATCCATCTTTTCTTGTCATTCTTCTTTGTTGGAAATGAATACTGTTTCTAATGATCATTTTCAAAATTCTTCCTTTTATGATTCATTATACAATGAAGAAACATTTTCATCTTACAATAATTTGCTTGATGGAGAAGATTCTTACCAGTATGTTAATGATACTAGTTCTATACTTATAACATCTCATATCTTAAACTCTTCTCAAGGCAATAACCAAAGACAATTTGATCTCTTTGAGAATTTCCAATTTAATCAACCAATTTATGATGATTTTTACGATAATAAGTTGGAACAAATTGGATGTGATTTTGTTGATATTATTCAAGAAAATGTTCCTAAGGAGATAATTGTTCAAGAAGAAGCTTTGGATTCTTATAATATTGATTTTGATTCTATTTCAAATAATCTATTTCATTGCATGAATCTTTCGAACCCTTTATGTCATTATTTTGACTTTCATTGTACATACCATGATTGGGTTGCTAATTAGCTTGAGAAATAATTCTTAACAAGGTTTCATCATTATGGTAAAACTTTGCTTTCCTTATTTGTATATAAAGATGGTAAGTTTCCATTTCATTTATTTGTACATAAATTTAATCTTATTTTCTTTAATGCATTCTTTTTTCATTTTTATTGACAAGCATTCATATCATGCTTTCTGATTATTCACTTCTTCTTTTTTGCAGGATTCCATATGCTTTCATGGTTGCATTGGAAATTTGATTATACTTAGTTTTTGTTTTCTTTTAGAGTAGTTTTATCATTAGTTTTATCATTTCTTTAATAATTTAGATTACTCTTTTAGTTTTATTCAAATAAAAAATTTGCGACAACAAGCCAATTGCAAGTTGGAAACGTCGCTTCTTCAGATGCATTCAAGGAAGTATTTTTATTCTCTTCCACTTTCTATTATTTATACCCTCATTGATTATTTTATTGGTTCAAAGCATTCATGTTTGATTTATGTCTTTAGTTTTAAATTCTAATGATCTTTTCATGAAATGTTTTGAATTAATTCTTTCCCAAGTTTTAAGAGCAAGAGTATTTTGACAAGAGACAAAGTATTTAAATTTAGAACATCTTCTTTTCTGGATATCCACTTAAAAGGGGGGTTTTACTTATTTTGTTGTTGCAAATTGGACACAATTTAGTTTAGTTTCTTTTGTACATAATTTTTAATGAAGAAAGCCTTATTGTCCTAAACAATTTTATGCGAAGTAACAAATGTTGATCGTAATTCTTCAATAGAAAGAGAATAAATTTATTTTAAGAATTTTATTATAATCAATTCAATTTACAGATTCAACACATTTTCATATATGAATTGATATAGTTATTCGCTTTACAATAACGAATTCCTTCAATTTTAAAAACACAACAAACACATCTTTCTTTCCGCATGAAACAATTTCTTAAAGCTTATTTTTGCAATTATTTTATATTTTAATTTAGGCTTCTTTTGTTTGTAATAAAGACCGACTTAAATATGATATCTCATGATCTATTAAAAACAAAATTATAATCACTAATTTTTCTTTTAGTGAGTGATATAGTTGTGAGATTTCAATTTATTTTTGGTTCTACTTATATATATGTTTGATTTTTATCATTCTTACAATTTTCTTTTCTTGTTGGTTTGTTTTGAGTATTTCATGATTTTCACTTTTAAAATAAAGGAGCTTATCACTCTTTTACAGTCTCAAAGTCTTATCTATTAAGGAATTTTTTTATAAATGTTTTCTGCTTGCTTGAAATCAAATGTCTTGATTAGTTAATTTTTTATTGTGAAAAATCAATAATACACTATGCTGATAATTCTATTTGAATCTTTCCATCATTATCCTTAGAACTTTGTCTTTAACTCAACATAAACATATTCGGTGCTTATGAGTTTGAATTTAGTTACTTTTAAGGGAATCGATTTCTGGAAAGAAATTTTGATCTATAAACATCAGTAATCTATAGATTCCTTACACCATCCTTACTCTTAAGGAGTTTTTAAGTCTGCTCCCCCATTTACTAGGCTAACTCAAATTGAGATTGGCACATTACACATAGTTTGCAGATTTCTTTAAACTTTCTATTTGGGATATAATCCATCAGGAAAAACAGGTTAAAAGACGTCCTTGTCAAGGCTATGGATGTCTATGGGATACAGTGGCTTTGTCTTTGGTATTTGGGATCCCAAATCATAAATATTATATATATAAATATTTAAGGATCCTTTGCCATCCCACACTCATAGAGAGTCATCTAATGTTGCTTGCCTATTAGTAAATTGAGTCATTGTATAACTATGTATCTAAATCAGTAAACTAGAACTAAAGCACTTGGAAGTGAGCTTAAAAGGAATCCATGTCGTGGCTATAGACGTTGGGTAGCTGTAGGGTCCTTCATGTGGTATTGGAGTCATTTCTTAATACAATGTCGTATATAATTAGCTTGATTTCCCGAGGTTAATTCCCGGTAAAGTTCTTGATTCTTACATCTTATAAATGATTTATTTTGAAAAAATGAGTTTATCTTTAGAAAAGTGTTTGGATAATGATGGGAATGACTTGGATGTTTTAGAAGCATTGAATTCTAACCAATACCATATCGTTCAGCAACAAAGCTATTCAGATTATTTGAAATTTGGCATGTGAAGGCATTTTATTTTTATAGATTTCAATACTGTAATTCAGAGATAACTGGTTCTTCCTAGCCAGTCACCATTTATTGTAGCTACAACAGATCCCATGTTTTATCCAAAAGAAACATAAGAGCCCAAATTTTTATATGCAAAAGGTGATGCTTAAGTTCCTTAGTCATTTTGGGATTTCCATGTTGTTTATCATGATTTCTATGTCTTTGTTATGATTGATTTAGTTAATATTTTTTAAAATTTATGCACTTATCTGCATTTTTGGTGAGTTGTAGAAGGAATAAATTTTTCCCAAAAAGTGTATCATTCCCGCAACCCACATCCCGCAATTTACGGATTGCGGGATTACTTTGTAATTATTTTGAACTTTTCATACTGCAACCTGCAATCCGCATTGCGGATTGCGGGAGCTTGGTTTTGTGTTTGAAGCTTTTCCGTTCCACAACACGCAACCCACAAATGCAGATCGCGAGTGCGGAAACATTTTTCAATAATCGTATTTTGTCATCTCCGCAACCTGCAAATGAGGATTGCGGATTATGGAAGGGTTATTCAAATAAGTGCACTCTACCCACCCGCAACCCACATTGTGGATTGCAGATTGTGGAATGCGCATTATTTTCATTTTTACTTATTTTTTTTATTCATTTGAGTTGGTTTTGTCATTTGAGTTGATTTCATTATCTTGGTGGTTAACTTACCATGTTGTTCTTCACATTCCCCACCTGGATTTGGTCTTCACCGCATAAACTAATTATTTGAGATGATGGCCGGTTATTAGCTTTACTCTAGGATTTCGATTGATCTTATGGTTTCTTCTCTCATGATTTTGGATATTGCATTAGTTCGATATTTGAGCTTGATATATTTTTATTTTACCTTTTTCATGCATAGAATCATAATGTAAATATTTTAATAATTTTAGTCTTTGGGTTTGTTTGTTTATGTTAGTTTAATATTTTTAAAGTTTGGATTAAGTTTATTGAAATCTTTTAGATATTCATGGTCATGATTTGACTTTCATTAACTTAATTTGTGTATTTCATTAAATCCATATATTAAATTTATACACAATTTGATGTTATGAAAATTAAAAGAATACATGTTTTACTTTCTTGAGTTCTAATTTCCCTAATTTCTATGATACTTGGTTTTGTGATTATTTGAAAATTAGTGGTATTAAAATTCAACATTCATGAATGTGAAATTAGTTTGATCATGGATAAGTATTTTATTTTCAATAAACTGATTTGATTTTGAAAATATAATTTCTATTTTTCCATTTTGCAATTAGATTTTCTATTATTATTTTGCAAAAGGAAATACTATTATTCTTTTCTTGGTATTCTATTCTTGGAAAATGACTATGTTAGAAACGCATTTATGGAATTCATTAACTCTCCTATATTATGGGAGTGATTCTTTCCTTATATACCATAACTTGTTTCCAACATTTATTTTCTTAAGAATTAATTTGTAAGTAGTTTTTTTTTTACTTCTATGTTTAGGGTTTTCAATATTCAATTTTCTTTCACTTTGCAAATATTTCTAGGTTTTTAATATTTTATCTATTATTGTTTTATTTTAATCTACTTCATACAACCTTAAAGAAAATTAAAAATTTTCATTTTTTCAAAACTTTCCAATCATTTTTAGGCGTTTGTGGAACCTTTAGTTTTGTTAAATTTCAACCTTTCCGCAATTCCTTCCCGCAATTTGCAACCCTCAATTGCAGATTGAAGAAGATTTAATTTGATAATTGTATTTGCATGTTTCCCCAACCCATAATCCTTAATTGTGGATTGCGCGAGGTAAAATTTTCATATTTTTAATAAAACATTCTCGCAACAGGCAATGCGGAATGCAGATTGCGGAAATCACTTTTTCACATTTTCATTCCTGCATTTTTCCGGACCCTAAGTTTATCTTAGGTTATATTTTAATTTGATTTCGGGTCCGTAAATTTTGGTAATTTCATTTTTCACTTAGGGTTTCAATTTGTTTTTTCCCAATTTTGATTTGTTTAAATGATTTTTTCAAATTCAAATTTTCCTTCCCGACATGTGATTTCTGATTTTGTTGGGAATATTGATTTTGGATTTTTTGTTTTGTTTTATTCATTTGGAAAATAATCAACATGGATAATAGATTTAATTCTTAAAATCAATGGTCATGATTCACCCAACCATTAAATCAACGACTACTAAGCCTTAACTTCCAATAGCGATTCTTGAGATTTATGAATACAAATCAAGCCTGAGATAGCTCGTTGGAAAGCTGAAAGGATGAGGAATGATTTGGAAAGATTATTTTTTCCATTTGAATAACTTAAATGCCCTAAAAAGCTTCCTGAATAGTCAATTTCAGATTTTCATAAGATTTGTTCATTTTCATTATTTTTTTATTTGTAAATGAATTGTTAATTGTTTTAGATTTCTTTCATTAGATTTGGAATCATATTTTAGTTTATCTTTTGAATTGAATAGGTGTGGATTTGGGTTTTGAAGAATCAAATTGAACAATTTATATCCCAACTTCGAAGTGATCAAAACATGCCAAGTGGAAAGCAATGATATTTGGACATGATTTCTGGAGGGATATGGAAAATATGAGATATGGATTTTGTGCAGAAGATGCCCAATTAGTTTGTCAATGAGCAAAATCTGTGGAAAGTTCTTCATTTAAGAGATCCGACTGGTTTTTCAAAATGGAATTTTCCATATTTTTTTCATGGACAGATCTGGCAGATGAAACAACTCGGCTAGTTAGCTCAGCTATTGGGGGAATGGATCTTATCTTTTCATGTATTTTTCACTGTATAAATACCTACCTTATATGAGGTAAGGGAGGGGGAAGAGAGGTGGTCTTTGCAGACCATAGGGATTGTAATTTTTTTGCTAAACGTTTTTCTGTGTATTTCTACTTGTAAGAGAGCTAAACTGAGGAGGCTACTGATCATCAATGTTTAGCTTTGTAAATTTCTTTATGAAACTGAAATGATGATGTGAAACTTTCCCTTTAAATGAAATCACCCTTCATTTTTTCATTCGAGTCTAATAAGATGTTTCTGTTACGCACTTTTTAATAGTAATCAAATTCATTTTTCTGCATTTCTGTAGTATATTTGTTAATTTGATTATGTTTAATGATTTGCAGAAATTATTCTATGTTCAAACAGTTTTAACATAATGAAGATAATGTTTTACTTCTCATGTTAGAATTGATGTGCTCACAATGTTAATGATTTTTTTTTATATAAATTTATTGACAATCCAATTATTCCTTTGAGCATTAGATCATTCTCTCCACTTTAAATTACTTCGCTCATGGTATAGGTTATTAGTTTAATTAACATTTAGATAGGTTAGTTTTCTATTTCATATATGTATTTCTGTAACTGTAGAATTTCTTCAAATTGTTATAGAATTATTAATTGTAGATTGCATTCAAATCACATTTAGGATTAGTTTCAGATCTAATTCAAAGTCTCCCTTCCAAGGAGCAAGCTCACCAACGCGTAGAGTGCCAGGGGAGGCCGAATATCCATGGGTGTTAACCACACCAAACAGCTTGAGGATAAGGTAATATTTGCATGGGATTATCTGAAGCCTTTGGCTGGGTTTTCATCCATTGTTGTTTTCCTTGGACACCATTCCAACACCTACACACCCAAGGCTTCAACAAGTTGATAATTCTGTTTTCATGAAGAGAGATGTGAAGGAAAGGTGGATTATACTTGATGCCATGAAGGATCATATAATCCCTCACATATCAACAAAAACATATGCTTTTGAGATATGGACATCTTTAACAAATCTTTCCGAAGTTCAAATGACAATAGAAAGATGGCGTTAAGGGAGAAGTTGAAGAATGTGCACATGAGTAAAGGGGAAGGAATGGCTTCCTATATTACCAAGATCACACAAGTAAGAGATGAACTTGCAGCTATAGGAGAGGTTATAGAGAATGATGAGATGGTGCATACAACCTTAAATGGACTGTGTTTGTGCAAAATATCATTGGTAGGGAGAACATGCCTACATGGAATTGATTGTGGGATGATCTCACATAGGAGGAGACATGTAGGGGATAGTTACAGGGCAGTTCATCACATCACAGAGATGATGACAAGAATGTGGCATTGGCAGTGAAAGGTAAGAAGAACAATAAGTTCAAGAAGGGTTCCAAGGATAGAGCCCAAAAAAATGATGGGGAGAAGAAGGATATGAGCAAAGTGAAATGTTTTGCTTGCCATAATTTTGGAAAATATGATGGACAATGTCCAAACAAGAAGAAGAAGAAACAACAGAAAATAGATTCATCAGATATTGATGAGTTTGCTGCTATATTTGAGAGATATTTTTCTCTCTTTACAAGTGTTAATGTATAGAGAGCATATTCTATCACTATCAAGGACATTCAAGGTCACATGGAGCATTCCATGATTGTTGGGAATTATTTGAGTGATACCACTACTTCCTCCACTTGGTACATTGATAGTGGAGCTTCCAGTCACATGACAGTTGTTTGAGACATTTTCATCGATATGTCATAGACATAGTTGGAGTTGGAGGATTTTTTGGGACATGAAATAGTGGTGAGAGCAGTTGGGTGGGACTGTCCATTTTGATAGGGAGTCCATGCAGCCTATGTTTCTGAGGGATGTATTGTATGTACTTGGGTTAAAGAAGAACCTTGTTTCGGTTTCCATGATTGAGGACGGAGGCTTTCGTGTATATGTCTGTTGTAATCTCACAGATCACATAAGGTTACCAATAATACATACTAAAACATACATACATAATAGAGACCAGAGATAAGAATAAGTAGATAGAATAACAGATTATATTAACATGAGAGGGTCCATACAATACAGATAACTGAACCGAGTTCTCATCTGGCTCAACAACCTAATATATATGAATTACAAACAGTTACAAATAACTACCTATTGGTTCACTCAACCGACACGACCTTAGGTGGACGACCTAATCTCTAACTAGTTGGATGACCTGCTTAGTGGGTTGAATGACTAAGTAGGCTATCGTTCAAGTCAACTTACCAACTTGCTCCTCCAACAATGTCCTTGATGGGAAAGTTCACATCTTTCCCAAAGAAGCAGGTCCATCTGATTCGCGTGTGATTGGAGTCAGATGCGGGAAACTATACAAGATTCTCTTCTATCCACATTATGCACTATCACACACTTAGAGCAGCAGCGATTTGGGTGATTTATGTCACAGGAGGATGGCTTACCTTCACCATCTAGCTTTGAGGATGCTGAGAGAGATGAATACATGTATGCCAGAGTTCAGCACAGATTCGAGTGGTGTTTGCAGGGGATTTGCTTTAGGAAAGTACACCAATCCTTGAGCTAAGATAATAGAATATATAATTATAGGACCTTCTATCTATTAATAAATCAATGCAAGGTTAGTAGTCTAGTGAGCATCATATAGAGAAGCTAATGGTACTTATCCATCTACAAGGAAAGAATAGAAAGATGATCTTATTTCACGATGCACCCTTGTCATTGCTAGTTGATCCATCCCTCAATGTGAATATTTAATCTTGTTGGTTTGTGATAGCTTAAGATTCCATATCAGAGGGATAAATTCAGCTGATACATTCATATTTGTGTGGTCCCATGTCATCTACCTCTTTGACATGATGTGAGTATTATGTCACATTCATCGATGACTTTTCTAGGAATACCTGGATCTATTTCCTTAGAAGAAAGAGATAAAAGGAAGTCTTGCTTCAATTCCAAGAGTTCAAATCTCTTGTGGAGAGCCATATAGGAAATAATATCAAGGTACTTCGGTCATACAATGGGGCTGAGTATACTTCCCATTCATTCGATGAGTTCTGTAGACAGGAGGGTATCAAGAGGCAGTTGATAGTTCCTTACAATCCAAAACATAATGGAGTAGCTGAAAGGAAGAACCGTTCGATAGTAGGTACCATTGCAGAGGCCTGTAGTACTGTTCTTTATGTTCTGGAAAGGAGTCTGAACTGTGCCTTGGGGTGCAAAACTCTTGAGGATATTTTCATAGGGAAAGTTCCTGAGATAGGTCACTTTCATATATTTGGTTGCTTTACAAACTCAAATGTCCCTTCTGAGAAGAGGACAAAGTTGGAGGCTACATGAGAGAAGGGTATGTTTGTTGGTTATGATGAGACTTTGAAGGATTTTTTTATACCTTCCTACTGTAATTTCCCCATTCAAATAATTGCATAGAAGGACAATTCCATCAATCCTACTAGTTTCCTAGGTTGGATGGATACATTTGGAATTTTAACAAGGGAGATAATAAATGATGTTTAAACATTATAATGGAATAAATATTTAATAATGGAGCTTATTAAATAAATAAAAGAGAAAATTGAAGTCGACATGGAGCATGGAGACAAGTGGAAATTATGGGGCCCACACAAGCTAGAATTTATGTGCCACATGGTATCCTCCTCTTGCAATTTTGAATCCATGGGAAGACTAATGTTCTTGGATGAGTTATAAGGTTAATACACTTGAACATATGCTTCATATGTTTAATTGGGAAGGAAATTTAACTTACATGGGAGAGGAAGAGTCAAATGGGAGCTTCTTGGACACTTGGGTTAGATTCCCTAACATCTATGACATCTATGACACCAATGATGAAGATGATAAGACATTTATGGCATATTGCAGACATGAAGGATGAAATCTGACAATTATGACACTTCAGGTCAAAATAAATCATCCAAGAGGGTGCTCATGTGAGTTGGGGAAGCTCAATGGGTTCCTACTAGAATTGGGGGAAGATGGAAGGGTAGGAAAGGGAGGACACATGGAAAATATTGAGCACACACCCTAATTCGAATTGGCTTGGGTTTGTGGATGGATTGGTAAACTTAGAAGTCTAAGGATGTTTATAAAATATAGGGATCAACCAAGAGAAGGGATTTTGATCATTTGAGATATTTGCATTTGCGAATTGAGAGAGCTAATGGATGACTAGTTTGTTGCCTTAGCCAATTTCGAGGGTGAAAGATTCCCATACAAGTTGGTGTTTGGAGAGGCCACTCAGGTATTTCATGGATATTTAATGTATTTTTTATTTTCATGTGTAAGATACAGGGCAGCTCGTGGTTCCTTCTAGTGCAACACTTTCTCTCTACCATTTCCAGTTTTTATTGCTTATTCTTGCTCATGGAGGGATTGCGCTTTGGGTGAGCTATTGTACTATTTGGGAGAGATTCCCATGATCCATTTCTGATTGTAATAAGTTCAATATGTGCTTTAATTCATTCTCAGAAATTATCGGGTCGAAATATCAAAGGCTTGTATGTAAAAGTGACTATTGATGAGAAAACAATGACCATTTCTCCACTATATTGATGTATGCCATGATAATGTTGATTATTTCGAATGGAAGAATCTATATATGATATATTTATGATTATTCGACTATAATTTATGATTATTACAATTTTCATGTTCAGAAATTGAGAATTTGAGGCCATTTTACTCAGTTTAATTGCATTTGGAGAAGATTTGGTGCCATTTCCCAAAGGGTCGAATTAGTGATTTTGTAGTTGTTTGGGAGAGGGTCATAACAGCCTGTATAAACGGAATAATGATGCATATGATACCTTAAGAGTGTATTTAAAAATCCTCTTCCTCTGTTCTTAAATTTGAGTTGTTTTCGGAGCATTTGAGAAGCCATTTCCAACATTTACCTAGGGGGAATTGAAACCCCAATTTGCTAGTAAAGACTCCTACTTTGACCAGAATATTAAACAAGTTTGCAGAAGTAATTGGAGGGTCATAAGTCATCCATGAACATAATATTCAAGTATTAATATCATTCATACACATTCTTAGAATATTTGGGAGCATTTGGGTCAATTTGGAGGCCTACACATCAAAACTAGTCAAAGGTCGAAATAGGAGAAAAAGTGAAAAATTGGTCATCTTAATAATCGAAAAAGGGACATTACAAGTGGTATCAGATAATTATATTGGAACTTGATGATATTAACTAGGATTCAAATCAATAATGCACCACCCTTAGAACCTGAAGTTGCAGGTGTTTTTGTTGAAATAGAAGAAGAGGTACATTTTGCTGAAACTATGACTAACGAGGGGAAGGGACACATTGATCATGATAAGGAGGAATATCTTAAACTAATGAAGCCTATATTGGATGACATAATAAATAACATGACCCAACAACTTATGAAAGGATTCGAATTGTTGGCTAGCCAATTTGTAAGCAAAGGAGTAATAGGAGATAGCAGTAGTTCACAATCAGAAGAAAAGAAGACAATGGGTGAGCATATTTTCTCAAGAACATGACCCCATAATAGACCCCATGAATTTCAGAGAACACCAAGTACTACTGCACCTAAATTTCTTATACCCAAAGAAGAACCTAACATTCAACTTGAACTTTCTACAATGGAAAAAAGAATGGGGTAAATTGGATGAAGATTGTAAGAAAAGTGTACCATTTGATCAGTACTTTCTTGACGCAAAACAAACTCAAAAATAAGGAAGATAATATGTCTCTATACCAAAACAAAGAATTAAATTGTGCCATTGGTAAATTTCCACTCCCTCCTTTTGATGGTTCCTCTCAAAGTTCTGCTAACACTTGGGTGCAAAAATTAGATGTGTATTTTTAGTTGAATCCGATGGTGGAAGAAGATGCCTTAAAAATGACCATTTTACACTTGGAAGGAGATGCCAATGAATGGTGGTTCCATGGCCTGAAAAATTTGGGTCATGATCAAGTTAAAACATATGGATAATTTATTGACAGGGTACTAGAGAGATTTGAGCAAAAATATATGGAATTGTCTTTCAAAGAACTAGCCCAATTGAAGCAAGTCGAGACCCCTACTGATTATATGATGGACTTTAAAACATTATCAGTCAAAGTGGCTGATGTGTCTATGGGAAGGTTAGTATTGATGTTAAATGAAGGTTTGGCTGAACCCTTAAAAGGTTTGGTCAAATCCCACAAGCCCACTACATTAAAAGATGCAATGAGCTTGACTACAGATCTCCAAAATGTGCTTCCTAGAACAAGATTTCCTCCCAAGCCTAACTCTGGATTTGAAAAGAAACCTTGGAAAAAATATGAACCTGATAAGAAGCCTTGGAAAAGAGATTCATTTGAAAAGAATAAGAAAGAAGGACTAAACAGGGACGAACTTCGAAGAAAAAAATTGTCCTTCACTTGATTTTAACCATGGACACTGGGGCATAAATATACCAAGGGAAAAGCTCAATACATAGAAGTATTTTTTGATAATGATGGGTATGAAGGGGGTATGGATGAATAAGGAAAAAATTCATATCAAGAGGAAGCATAGGAGATAACAATTGAAGAAGAAAGACAAGAAGAAAATCAGCCTTCAATGGACAAAGCAAGAATGGAAGTACTTTTAGCAGTGCCTCATTATCCCACTATTCGATGCAAGGGTGTGGTACTAGGACAAAGAGCTTCAGTTTTGATAGATGGATGATCCACACATAAATTAATTGATGTAGATATGGTGGAGAAAAGGAAGACACCTATTTAAACATTCGATGGCTTCACAGTTGTCATTCCTGTTCACAACACAATGCAATGCAAAACATGGATTCCAAAGCTGCAAGTCACCGTAGGTAACTATACTTTTGTTGATAGTTTTTATGTGGTTGATGTTGTTGATAATAATGTGTTTTTGGAATCAAATGGATGTATTATATAGGGGATCATACATTAAATTATCAAATTACTGAGATGAAATTTCAAGATTCGAAAGGTATGCTAAGGGTTGTAAGAGGGCATCCCACTTACCCAAATCAAGTAGTGACTTGAAATAGTAAAAGATCTATATTGAGGCATGGGAACATAGAATGGGATGTTGAATGTCATATCAAATATCCCAAACTAAACATAAAGTTTGTTGAACACCCAAAGGAGATATAGAAACTATTGCAAGAGTATGAAATTTTTTTTAGAGGTCTTTGACATGGTAGACCACCTAATAGGGGGGTTGAGCACAACATTGTTTTGGAGGAGGGTACTTAACCCATTCAAATACCAACTTATAGACATCCCAAGAAATTCAGAGATGAGATAACATATGTCAGACATCATCCAAGAGGAGGCTGGAAGAGCTTCCACCTCATGAAGAACACTTGAAGCAATCACATGCTAGATTTCAGGAGGATGAGCTTGGCATACAGTTGATAAAAAACTTAGATGAAAGGGTGATTAAAAATGTGATTGCTCAAGCTGCAGTGAGTAACTGCCTTTTAGAATATCAGCTTGAATGCTCTCAGCAAGGATGGTTGACATAAGGGATCAGGCTTCCAAACATGAAGTCACGGTTAGATTCTTGGAGCCAGTCGAGTTTGAGATAATTGCTTCAAATGCTAAGGCATGGAAGCAATTCATTACTGAGTTGAATGGGACCACTTAAGTGTTTTGTCTTTTTGACACATGGAAATAAATTGTAATTAATTTTGTATTTATCTCTTAATTAGAGAATGCACTAGAAGACAAATCTTTTGTAACCGACTGCTAAGGAATCCCAAGGGGCAAGAAAACCAAAAGTCATTTTGAAATGTATAAATATAGGTGAATTCGAATAGGAAAATGACTTTTCTAGATTTCTCATGTGAAATACTTATTGTAAGAGGAACTATTTCTGATTATAGTAAAGAGGATTGAATTTCTGCTAAAGAAGGAGATGTTGAGTTTCAAATGCATGTTGTGTGGATGGCTAGATAGAACTATTTCTATCACTGGCTAACTATGCAAATTTGTGAGATTGTTCTAACTCTGAACTATTTCTTGGTTGTGAATGATTTCATTTTCTTGTTTTGAATCTTGTGCAACAAATGAGTAATGAATGCTTTAATGAACAATGAGCTATCTCTATGTTAATCTTTCTGTTGTGTTCCATGTATTCTGAATTATATCAACTATATGTAAAATTGTGTGTGCATAAAATACAGTACATTACTCATACAAATAATCCTCTCACTCCCTAGGGATAGGTTAGTTAAAATTAGATTAGTTTAGCTTAACTGTTATTTTATTTCTGTGATTTAGGAACAAAGGAGATAAGACAGGAGGTAAGAACCTATGCATCACATTGTGAACCCTTTGCTTCCTAATCATCTGCATTTGATTTAGGCACTTGCATGCCATTTATAAAACAAAAAAACAAACATAAACGGTGGACCAGGCCGCAACCGATAAAATAGATTTAAACCATTACTTAACTTTACGGTAGCTGGACCGTTAACCGGACGGATTCCCCATACCAAACAATAAACGAGCTAATTGGGAGCAGTTATTGGGGAGAATCCCTACTATAGGTACCTGGGGTTTTCTAGACATCAACAGTTTTGGCGGTAGAAGGAGGGCCGCTAGTGCATGGATGGACGAGGAAATCTATTTTCTCGAGAACATTCTACCGGTGACAGTTTTGAAACTAATTTTCTCAAGAGACCTAGTCCTGAAGGAAAATTTAATCCTGAGTCAGACGTTCCAGAATACCTTTATCCCGTCTCTAACAAAGTATTTGATCATTTAAGAAGAATCACAAGGTCGCATGCAAAGAATCTTGGAGGATTTTCGAATATCCCTGATCTACTTAGAAGACAAAATTGTAGAAAAGAACGCCCTTACACAGAATATGTTGTATTAGTAGGAGATTTTGAAGAGTTGGTAGATCTAACCTTGCAATAAATTGTTCAACCTCTCACTCAATTGGGACTGGAATCCCAGTAGTGTTCACCCTTTCGAAACCCTATTCAATCTCCATGTCAGTCTTTACCCCGAATCATGGCCATAAATGTACCTCCAAATCCTAATGCTAATCAGCCTCCTCCTGGACCATCTTGGAGGGATAGAACACCACTGAACTTAGCTCCTACAGTGCATTCTTTGCCACAGAATTATGAAAAGTCTTTACCTAGATTTGACCCGGGGGAAGGAATATATGTGGACGACCATATACTGAGTTTTTTCTTGGCTTTGTAAGCATTAGCAGTTGAACATGAGGATGTGGTCTATAGAGATTTTCCTCATACTCTCAAAGGTAAAGCAACATCATGGTATTTTAGCTTACAGGCCAATTCAATCACAGACTGGGCCACTTTAGAGAGAATGTTTAAAAACAATTTTTGTAGCCAAAGAACTACTGATGCTTTGATTAAAGAACTAAAGGCTCTAAAAAAGGAAAAGAAAGAAAAATTGCAAGACTTTACTCATAGGTTTGTTGCTCACTTAAACAATTTCAACGCAGCCATAAAACCTGCTTAAGAGACTTTAATAGATTACACCTCGGCTCTTGGCCTTGACGTGGCAATGTTTGCTAAAAGATCAATTAAGACCACTTTGGTTGAAACATATGAAGAGGTTGAGAAGATAGAAGATGAGAGAGAAAGCATAAACAAGTATCAGGTGGAGCCAGTAACAAAGACCTTCAGTAATAAGAAGTCTCTATTATTGACCAGACCCAAGGATGAACGATCAAATGAATTGGAAGGGGTAGTCAAGATGGTCCAGAAGTTTTCCAATAATATTGTTGACATGGAAAAGGAGAAAGAATCCAAGAAGAAATTCAAGCCTTATTATAGGAGAAAAGACAAAAGTGGTTCCTCCCAACCACCTACGCACAGTCCTTCCATCATGAATCTCACTGAGGTTGGGATGGATAACTTTTGAACTTTCCATCAATAGCCTCAATCTGAAAAAAGTTTCCCACAATGGATTAACTCTATGACTTTACTTATGAATCAGTTACTTGATTATAAATTAACCGATCCTGTAGCTGAGGAAGAAAATATTCACGATTCAGAAGAGACTACCATGGTCTTGTGGGATTGTGCACCTATGTTGGGTCTAGAAGAAGAAGAACCTAATGAAGAGATACAGCTATCAGGTGTTAATGTCACAACTAGGATCAAGGGTCCAATAATTGAAGATAACACACTGCTGCCCAAAATTAAAAGAATTCAGGAAAACTTGAAGAAAGTCAAAAATAACACTCAGACCCAACTTATACCTGATTTGGTAATAACGAGGAAGAATGCTCCAAATGTCAGTAATCCTGTAAAGGATACTGAAAGAAAAGTAGAAGGTGTGAAGAAAAACTCAATAGATTGTGAGATGGGGTACGATATAATAGAAGACATCAAGAAGACCAAGGCTAATATTTCTTTGTTTGAGATGTGTAGTTTACCCTAGCAAAATAAGAAACTTTTGGAAGCATTGGACCCACCAACTAATAAACCACAAGAAAACGTTCAGTCAGAAGAAGAAATCAATGAAGTCAGTATTGGGGGAAAGTCCAAATCCATAACTTTACTATTTTTTCTTACTTTTGATATTTTCAATCATAATGTGCACAACTGTTTGGTTGATTTAGGAGCATTTGCAAATGTTATTCCTTTGTCAGTATGTAAAAGGATAAATGGCCAACCCAAGCCATCTAATGGAAAGATAATACAGTTGGACAAAACAACTATGAAGGTGGTAGGATAAATGGAAGACGTGCTGATATGTTTATCTGTAGATGAGAGAGTGTGCCAAGTTATAGACATCATGGTGGCTGACATACCAGAAGCTTATGGATTAGTCTTGAGCCGAGACTGGTCTGCAAAACTAGATAGATATTTTGCAACTAATTGGTCTCATTCATGGTTACCCTATCAAGGATTTCAAAATCATATCAAAGCAATGAGGGAGCCACATATGAGACAGAATGTGACACAATTAGAAGGGAAGAATGATTCGACAAATTTTTTACACCCAGTGTTGGCTGATCAACTAAGCCGGCTATCATTCAAGTCATCTTACCGACTTGCTACTCCAACATCTCCCCCATGAACAAAACATTTCTTCGTCTCGAAGAAACAGGGAGATACCCAAAATTTCTTTGTCCATATAAGTAGTCATTCTTTGTGCTTAATATTCATGGGCTATGAAGTCTGATGGTTGGTCTTTTCTGTACACATACTTCGATAATTGCTTCAGCTATCACTTCCAGCTGATGTTGGAAATCCGTCCAACTCTGCAAATTTTTTTGTATGTCGATGGTTAGTGTAGTCAGACTGGATAAGCTCGACATTTTATCTAGTATGGAAACTTCCACTATTTTTCCATGTCAGGACCCATAAGCTGGTCTTTTTTCTTTGCTGTCTCTAGTAGTCTTTTCATCTGTGGGCAAATGATGTCTACTTTTTCCAGGTTTGGAATGGCTTGTTACACCCACTGATGTGCTTCTCGCTTGAGCTTCTGCAGTTTGGCTGTTTCAAGAACTATTTGATCTTAAATTGTGCTTCTAAGTGCTTCGTTAGTGCATTTCCTTTTCTCAAGTGCTTGGATCTCTTGTCGGGTCTGCCTGTTTTGCTGATAGACTCGCCCATAGTAGGCAGGCCAATCTTGCAGTATTTCTTCTGTGATTATAGACTCCTCCATGTGATCTTGTAACACCTTGTATGCTTTTGAAAAGGCTGTGTGCTGCTCCATTAATAGTCAAACAGTTCCTTCTTTATGCTCCTCTTTTGTGTCCTGAATTTGTGCTTGTAGCGTCGACACCACGCTCTCAAACAGCTGATAAGCTCTTTCTAGTGGTTTTTCAGTGTCGACCTCTGCTAGTCTTGGTATTACCGATTGTACAAGGTTTATGCATTTGTTGAGGAACTCGACTTGTTCTTTTTCATTGTTTTCGAGCTCCTTACATCTCTGCTGGCTCCTTGTCTTTGCTTCGACTGTTAGGGTTTCTAGGAGTTGTCCTAGCTCTGCATCTCTCAAATTGGTTGCATCGACTGTAGTGGTCGACCCAAGCTGACTGATATGGAACATTGCCATCTGTTCATGATGATCCTTCTTCTTTTTCTACTTCTTCTTCTTGTGCTTATGTGGCTCTGTTTGTTGTGGCACCCATGTACCTGTAAGAGTCAAAACTAGATTTTCTGTTTGGGGGAAGTAGTGATGGATCGTATTTCTGGTTGGGGTGGTGGGATGATTGTTGCATCTGGTTGTGTCTCTGGTTGGTTGGATGCAGTGGGTCCGGAAGTGGATGCAGTTGTTGCTAATGGTTGCGGTGGTGGTGGTTCTAGTGCAGCTGGTTGAATTAAGGGTTCTGAGTCGACTGTTTTCCACCTAGGGAACGCCCCCGCAAGGGGACATTTTGCATCTGTATCCTGACAGGCATGTGACTTCCTGCCCTCGCCGCGAGTGCAGCTCGGGCAGACTACCGACAGCCCATGGTTTGAGGACGTAGACCCCTAGGCCCAGCCCTCAGAGCCAATCCTTTTCCCAAAGTTATGGATCCATTTTTTCGACTTCCCTTCCCTACCGAAACCAATGTTGTAATCTCATAGATCACATAAGGTTACCAATAATACATACTAAAACATACATACATAACAAGGACAAGAGATAAGAACAAGTAGATAGAATAACATATTATATTAACATGAGAGGGTCCATACAATATAGAGAGCTGAACCGAGTTCTCATTTGGCTCAACAACCTAATATATATGAATTACAAACAGTTACAAATAACTACCTGTCGGTTCATTCAACCGACGCGACCTTAGGTGGCCAACCTAATCTCTAACTAGTTGGCTAACCCACTTAGTCAGCTGAATGACTAAGTTGGCTATCGTTCAAGTCGACTTACCGACTTGCTCCTCCAACAATTTCCTTGATGGGAAAGTTCACATCTTTCCCAAAGCAACAGTTCCATCTGATTCACGTGCGATTGGAGCCAGATGCAGGAAACTATACAAGATTCTCTTCTATCCACATTATGCACTGTCACACACTCAGAGCAGCAGCGAGTTGGGTGATTTATGTCACAAGAGGATGGCTCACCTTCACCATCTAGCTTTGAGGATGCTGAGAGAGATGAATACATGTATGCCAGAGTTCAGCACAGATTCGAGTGGTGCTTGCAAGGGGTTTGCTTTAGGAAAGTACACCAAGAATGGTTTTTCGAGTAGTGATTCCATATCAGAGGGATTACTTCAGCTGATACATTCATATTTTTGTGGTCCCATGTCATATACCTCTTTGACATGATATTATTATTATGTCACATTCATCGATGACTTTTCTAGGAATACCTGGATCTATTTCCTTAGAAGAAAGAGATCAAAGGAAGTCTTGCTTCGATTCCAAGAGTTCAAATCTCTTGTGGAGAGCCATATATGAAATAATATCAAGGTACTCTAGTCATACAATGGTGCTGAGTATACTTCCCATTCATTCGATGAGTTCTGTAGACAGGAGGGTATCAAGAGGAAGTTGATAGTTCCTTACAATCCACAACATAATGGAGTAGCTGAAAGGAAGAACCGTTTGATAGTGGGTGTTATACACCTGAATGGCACCTCTCCGTCTGAGTGCTGACATCCCTCAGGTTGGCACACAAAAGGACACTTATGGATAGAGGTTTGCCCAAAACACTATAGCTTGGTTTATTATTAAATACATTCTTTCACCATCCACCTAGTTACTTTGTCATTTGGCTATGTTGAGATGTATTCGCGACTATCCTTCTATACAACTCGCGCATCACTCGCGAGTCTCGGTTGTTACAAGTCGCAAATCCATGTATTCCCGGGTTGCCCTTATGGTAAGTCATGAATCATTCGCGGGTTGCTCTACTACATACCCGCGAATATGTCTCAAACATTAAAAACATAAAAACACTCGCTGATTGGAGATTAGTTAAGTTATTTAACTTAATTTCCTTAACTGCTACAACTTCCCCAACCTTCGAGAACTGCCTTATTTCACCCATATAAATACAGGCCTTGGGGAGGGTGTTGATACTGACACTTGGAGAGCAAAGTTATGCTGGTGTATTGTTTACAGAAGCCTTTGGAGCAGAGAAACTCAGAATCCTTTGGTTGCAAAGGAGTTCTTGTCTCAGATGTTGGGTTGTAACCTTAAAATCTTTCCATTATTGATAATAAAGAGAATACTTCTTCCATATGTGTTTCATGTCTTGTGGTTTGATAAATGTTTATATTTCAGTATGATATGTGTTTTATCTAACTTGCTTATATGTACATGAATCATCTTGTATCTAGAAAAGTGTTTCTTGACAGGTGAAAGAGGAGCAATCCTGAAGACTTTGGGAGCAGAACAGAGAGGAAGAGGATAGCAAGGATCGACCTTCGTTTAATAAGTAAGTCCTTCTAACCCTCCTATTTCCTATTCTGTACTTTAGAAGTCAATTGTCTGCAAGTAATCTAGTATTTTGGTAACCCCGGACCTATGGTTATTAGGTGCATAATCCTGTACAACAGAACTGGCGACTCCGCTGGGGATGGATTCGCGACTTGTAACATCTGAGACTCGTGAGTGATGTGTGAGTTGTATAGAAGGATAGTCATGAATACATCTCAACATAGCCAAATGACAAAGTAACTAGGTGGATGGTGAAAGAATTTATTTAATAATAAACCAATCTATAGTGTTTTGGGCAAACCTCTATCCATAAGTGTCCTTTTGTGTGCCAACCTGAGGGATGTCAGCACTCGGACGGAGAGGTACCATTCAGGTGTATAATAGTGGGTGCCATTGCAAAGGCCTGTAGTACTATTTTTTATGTTCTGGAAAGGATTCTGAACTGTGCCTTGGGGTGCAAAACTCTTGAGGATATGTTCATAGGGAAAGTTCCTAAGATAGGTCACTTTCATATATTTGGTTGCTTTACATATTCAAATGTCCCTTCTGAGAAGAGGACAAAGTTGGAGGCTACATGAGAGAGGGGTATGTTTGTTGGTTATGATGAGACTTTGAAGGATTTTTGTATATACCTTCCTACTGTAATGTCCCCATTCAAATAATTGCATAGCGGGACAATTCCATCAATCCTACTAGTTTCCTAGGTTGGATGGATACATTTGGAATTTTAATAAGGGAGATAATAAATGATGTTCAAACATTAGAATGGAATAAATATTTAATAATGGAGCTTATTAAATAAATAAAAGAGAAAATTGAAGTGGACATGGAGCATGGAGACACATGGAGATTATGGGGCCCACACAAGCTAGAATTTATGTGCCACATGGTATCCTCCTCTTGCAATTTTGAATCCATGGGAATACTAATGTTCTTAGATGAGTTATAAGGTTAATACACTTGAAAATATGCTTCATATGTTGAATTGAGAAGTAAATGTAACTTACATGGGAGAGGAAGAGTCAAATGGGAGCTTCTTGGACACTTGGGTTAGATTCCCTAACATCTATGACATCTATGACACCAATGATGAAGATGATATGACATTTATGGCATATTGCAGACATGAAAGCTGAAATCTAACAATTATGACACGTCATGTCAAAATATAGCATCCAAGAGGGTGCTCATGTGATTTTGGGAAGCTCAATGGGTTCCTACTAGAATTGGGGGAAGATGGAAGGGTAGGAAAGGGAGGACACATGGAAAATATTGAGCACACACTCTAATTCGAATTGGATTGGGTTTGTGGAAGGATTGGTAAACTTAGAAGTTTAAGGATGTTTATAAAATACAGGGATCAACCAAGAGAAGGGATTTTGATCATTTGAGAAATTTGCATTTGCGAATTGAGAGAGCTAATGGATGACTAATTTGTTGTCTTAGCCAATTTCGAGGGTGAAAGATTCCCATACAAGTTGGTGTTTGGAGAGGCCACTCAGGTATTTCATGGATATTTAATGGAGTTTTTATTTGCATGTGTAAGATACAGGGTAGCTCGTGGTTCCTTCTAGTGCAACACTTTCTCTCTACCATTTCCATTTTTTATTGCTTATTCTTGCTCATGGAGGGATTGCGCTTTGGGTGAGCTATTGTACTATTTGGGAGAGATTCCCATGATCCATTTCTGATTGTAATAAGTTTAATATGTGCTTTAATTCATTCTCAGAAATTCTCAGGTCGAAATATCAAAGGGTTGTATGTAAAAGTGACTATTGATGAGCAAAGAATGACCATTTCTCCACTATATTGATGTATGCCATGATAATGTTGATTATTTCGAATGGAAGAATCTATATATGATATATTTATGATTATTGGACTGTAATTTATGATTATTACAATTTTCATGTTCAGAACTTGAGAATTTGAGGTCATTTTACTCAGTTTAATTGCATTTGGAGAAGATTTGGTGCCATTTCCCCAAGGGTCGAATTAGTGATTTTGTAGCTGTTTGGGAGAGGGTCATAACAGCCTCTATAAACTGAATAATGATGCATATAATACCTTAACAATGTATTTAAAAATCCTCTTCCTCTGTTCATAAATTTGGGTTGTTTTTGGAGCATTTGAGAAGCCATTTCCAACATTTACCTAGGGGGAATTGAAACCCCAATTTGCTAGTAAAGACTCCTACTTTGATTAGAATATTAAACAAGTTTGAAGAAGTAATTGGAGGGTCATAAGTCATCCATGAACATAATATTCAAGTATTAATATCATTCATACACATTCTTATAATATTTGAGAGCATTTGGGTCAATTTGGAGACCTAGACATCAAAACTAGTCAAAGGTCGAAATAGGAGAAAAAGTGAAAAATTGGTCATTTTAATAATCGAAAAAGGGACATTACAAGTGGTATCAGAGAATCATATTGGAACTTGATGGTATTAACTAGGATTCAAATCAATAAGACACCACCCTTAGAACTTGAAGTTGAAGGTGTTTTTGTTGAAATAGAAGAAGAGGTACATTTTGTTGAAACTATGACTAATGAGGGGAAGGGACACACTGATCATGATAAGGAGGAATATCTTAAACTCATGAAACCTATCTTGGATGACATAATAAATAACATGACCCAATAGCTTATGAAAGGATTCGAATTGTTGGCTAGACAATTTGTAACAAAGGATTAATAGGAGATAGCAGTAGTTCACCATCAGAAGAAAAGAAGACAATGGGTGAGCATATTTTCTCAAGAACATGACCCCATAATAGACCCCATGAATTTCAGAGAACACCAAATACTACTGCACCTAAATTTCTTATACCCAAAGAAGAACCTAACATTCAACTTGAACTTGCTACAATGGAAAAAAGAATGGGGTAAATTGGATGAAGATTGTAAGAAAAGTGTACCATTTGATCAGTACTTTCTTGATCTAAAACAAACTCAAAAATAAGGAAGATAATATGTCTCTATACCAAAACAAAGAATTAAATTGTGCCATTGGTAAAGTTCCACTCCCTCATTTTGATGGTTCCTCTCAAAGTTCTGCTAACACTTGGGTGCAAAAATTAGATGTGTATTTTTAGTTGAATCTGATGGTGGAAGAAGATGCGTTAAAAATGACCATTTTACACTTGGAAGGAGATGCCAATGAATGGTGGTTCCATGGCCTGAAAAATTTGGGTCATGATAAAGTTAAAACATATGGAGAATTTATTGACAGGGTACTAGAGATATTTGAGCAAAAATATATGGAATTGTCTTTCAAAGAACTAGCCCAATTGAAGCAAGTCGAGACCCCTACTGATTATATGATGGACTTTAAAAAATTATCAGTCAAAGTGGCTGATGTGTCTATGGGAAGGTTAGTATTGATGTTAAATGAAGGTTTGGATGAACCCTTAAAAGGTTTGGTCAAATCCCACAAGCCCACTACATTAAAAGATGCAATGAGCTTGACTAGAGATCTCCAAAATGTGCTTCCTAGAACAAGTTTTCCTCCCAAGCCTAACTCCGGATTTGAAAAGAAACCTTGGAAAAAATATGAACCTGATAAGAAGCCTTGGAAAAGAGATTCATCTGAAAAAAATAAGAAAGAAGGACTAAACAGGGATGAACTTCGAAGAGAAAAATTGTGCTTCACATGATTTTAACCATGGACATTGGGGCATAAATGTAGCAAGGGAAAAGCTCAATACATAGAAGTATTTTCTGATAATGATGGGTATGAAAGGGGTATGGATGAATAAGGAAAAAATTCAGATCAAGAGGAAGCATATGAGATAACAGTTGAAGAAGAAAGACAAGAAGAAAATCAGCCTTCAATGGACAAAGCAAGAATGGAAGTACTTTTAGCAGTGCCTCATTATCACACTATTCGATGCAAGGGTCTGGTACTAGGACAAAGAGCTTTAGTTTTGATAAATGGACAATCCACAGATAAATTCATTGATGCAGATATGGTGGAGAAAAGGAAGACACCTATTTAACCATTCGATGGCTTCACGGTTGTCATTCCTATTCACAACACAATGCAGTGCAAAACATGGATTCCAAAGCTGCAAGTCACCGTAGGTAACTATACTTTTGTTGATAGTTTTTATGTGGTTGATGTTGTTGATAATAATGTGGTTTTGGGAGTGAAATGGATGTATTATATAGGAGATCATACATTAAATTATCAAATTACTGAGATGAAATTTCAAGATTCGAAAGGTGTACTAAGGGTTGTAAGAGGGCATCCCACTTACCCAAATCAAGTAGTGAGTTGCAATAGTAACAGATCTATATTGAGGCATGTGGACATAGAATGGGATGTTGAATGTCATATCAAATATCCCAAACTAAACATAAATTTTTTTGAACACCCAAAGGAGATAGAGAAACTATTGCAAGAGTATGAAAAAGCTTTTAGAGGTCTTTGACATGGTATACCACCTAAAAGGGGGGTTGAGCACAACATTGTTTTGGAGGAGGGTACTTAACCCATTAAAATACCAACTTATAGACATCCCAAGAAATTTAGAGATGAGATAACATATGTCAAACATCATCCAAGAGGAGGCTGGAAGAGCTTCCACCTCATGAATAACACTTGAAGCAATTACATGCTAGATTTCAGGAGGATGAGCTTGGCATACAGTTGATAAAAACTTAGATGAAAGGGCGATTAAAAATTTGATTGCTCAAGATGCAGTGAGTAACTGCCTTTTAGATTATCCGCTTGAATACTCCTAGCAAGGATGGTTGACATAAGGGCTCAGGATTCCAAACATGAAGTCATGGTTAGATTCTTGGAGCCAGTCGAGTTTGAGATAATTGCTTCAAATGCTAAGGCATGGAAGCAATTCATTACTGAGTTGAATGGGACCACTTAAGTGTTTTGTCTTTTTGACACATGGAAATAAATTGTAATTAATTTTGTGTTTATCTCTTAATTAGCGAATGTACTAGAAGACAAATCTTTTGTAACCGAATGCTAAGGAATCCCAATGGGCAAGAAAACCAAAAGTCATTTTGAAATGTATAAATATAGGTGAAGTCGAATAGGAAAAGGACTTTTCTAGATTTCTCATGTGAAATAATTATTGTAAGAGGAACTATTTCTGATCATAGTAAAGAGGATCGAATTTCTGCTAAAGAAGGAGTTGTTGAGTTTCAAATGCATGTTGTGTGGATGGCTAGATAGAACTATTTCTTTGTTGGGTGACTATCCAAATTTGTGAGATCATTCTAACTCTGAACTATTTCTTGGTTGTGAATGATTTCATTTTCTTGTTCTGAATCTTGTGCAACAAATGAGTAATGAATGCTTTAATGAACAATGAGCTATCTCTATGTTAATCTTTCCATTGTGTTCCATGTATTCTGAATTATATCAGCTATATGTAAAATTGTGTGTGCATAAAATACAGTACATTACTCATACAAATAATCATCTCACTCCCTAGGGATAGGTTAGTTAAAATTAGATTAGTTTAGCTTAGCTGTTATTTTATTTCTATGATTTAGGAACAAAGGAGATAAGACGGGAGGTAAGAACCTATGCATCACATTGTGAACCCTTTGCTTCCTAATCATCTGCATTTAATTTACGCACTTGCATACCATTTATAAAACAAAAAAACAAACATAAACGATGGACTAGGCCGCAACCAGTAAAATATATTTGAACCGTTACTTAACTTTACGGTAGCCGGACCGTTAACCGGACAGATTCCCCATACCAAACAATAAATGAGCTAATTGGGAGCGGTTATTGGGGAGAATCCCTACTGTAGGTACCTATGGTTTTCCAGACATCAACAATTTTGGCGCTAGAAGGAGGGCCGCTAGTGCATGGATGGAAGAGGAAATTTGTTTTCTTGAGAACATTCTACCGGTGACAGTTTTGAAACTAATTTTCTCAAGAGACCTAGTCCCAAAGGAAAATTTAATCTTGAGTCAGACATTCCAGAATACCTTTATCCCGTCTCTAACAAAGTAATTGATCATTTAAGAAGAATCACAAGGTCGCATGCAAGGAAACTTGGAGGATTTTGGAATATCCCTGATCTACTTACAAGACAAAATTGTAGAAAAGAACGCCCTTACACAGAAGATGCAGTGTTAGTAGGATATTTTGAAGAGTTGGTAGATTTAACCTTTCAATAAATTGTTCAACCTCTCAATCAATTGGGACCGAAATCCCAGAAGTGTTCACCCTTTCGAACCCCTGTTCAATCTCCATATCAGTCTTTACCACGAATCATGGCCATAAATGTACCTCCAAATCCTAATGCTAATCAGCCTCCTCCTGTACCATCTTGGAGGGATAGAACACCACTGAACTTAGCTCCTACAGTGCATTCTTTGCCACTGAATTATGAAGAGTATTTACCTAGATTTGACCCGGGGGAAGGAATATATGTGGACGACCATCTACTGAGTTTTTTCCTGGCTTTGTAAGCATTAGCAGTTGAACATGAGGATGTGGTCTGTAGAATTTTTCCTCATACTCTCAAAGGTAAAGCAGCATCATGGTATTTTGGCTTACATGCCAATTCAATCACAAATTGGGCCACTTTCGAGAGAATGTTTAAAAACAAGTTTTGTAGCCAAAGAACTACTGATGCTTTGATTAAAGAACTAAAGGCTCTAAAAAAGGAAAAGAAAGAAAAATTGCAATACTTTACTCATAGGTTTGTTGCTCACTTAAACAATTTCAACGCAGCCATAAAACCCGCTGAAGAGACTTTGATAGATTACACCTCGGCTCTTGGCCTTGACATGGAAATGTTTGCTAAAAGATCAGTTAAGACCACTTTGGTTGAAACATATGAAGAGGTTGAGAAGATAGAAGATGAGATAGAAAGCATAAACAAGTATTAGGTGGAGCCAGTAACAAAGACCTTCAGTAATAAGAAGTCTATGTTATTGACCAGACCCAAGGATGAACGATCTAATGAATTGGAAGGGGTAGTCAAGATGGTCCAGAAGTTTTCCAATAATATTGTTGACGTGGAAAAGGAGAAAGAATCCAAGAAGCAATTCAAGCCTTATTATAGGAGAAAAGACAAAAGTGGTTCCTCCCAACCACCTATGCACAGTCTTTCTGTCATGAATCTCACTGAGGTTGGGATGGATAACTTTTGCACTTTCCATCAATAGCCTCACTCTAAAAAAAGTTTCCCACAGTGGATTAACTCTATGACTTTACTTATGAATCAGTTACTTGATTATAAATTAACCAATCCTATAGCTGAGGAAGAAAATATTCATGATTCAGAAGAGATACCTGAAGAGACTACCATGGTCTTGTGGGATTGTGCACCTATGCTGGGTCTAGAAGAAGAAAAACCTAATGAAGAGATACAGCTATTAGGTGTTAATGTCACAACCAGGAGCAAGGGTCAAATAATTGAAGATAACACACTGCTGCCCAAAATTAACAAAATTTAGGAAAACTTGAAGAAAGTCAAAAATAACACTCAGACCCAACTTATACCTTATTTGGTAATAACGAGGAAGAATGCTCCAAATGTTAGTAATCATGTAAAGGATACTGAAAGAAAAGTAGAAGGTGTGAAGAAAAACTCAACAGATTGTGAGATGGGGTACGATATAATAGAAGACATCAAGAAGACCAAGGCTAATATTTCTTTGTTTGAGATGTGTAGTTTACCCTAACAGAATAAGAAACTTTTGGAAGCATTGGACCCACCAACCAGTAAACCACAAGAAAACGTTCAATCGGAAGAAGAAATCAATGAAGTCAGTATTGGGGGAAAGTCCAAAGCCATAACTTTACCATTTTTTCTTACTTTTGAGATTTTCAATCATAATGTGCACAACTGTTTGGTTGATTTAGGAGCATTTGCAAATGTTATTCCTTTGTCAGTATGTAAAAGGATAAATGGCCAACCCAAGCCATCTAATGGAAAGATAATATAGTTGGACAGAACAACTGTGAAGGTGGTAGGATAAATGGAAGACGTGCTGATATGTTTATCTGCAGATGAGAGAGTGTTCCAAGTTATAGACATCATGGTGGCTAACATACCAGAAGCTTATGGATTAATCTTGAGCTGAGACTGGTCTGCAAAACTAGATAGATATTTTGTAACTAATTGGTCTCATTCATGGTTACCCTATCAAGGATTTCAAAATCGTATCAAAGCAATGAGGGAGACGCATATGAGACACAATGTAACACAATTAGAAGGGAAGAATGAGCCGACAAATTTTTTACACCCAGTGTTGGGGAGTTATTTCATTGAACTAGAACCAGGAAATTACCAAGCAGAAGAAGCCGATAATGGATCAGATGCGTAGCCCGATCTCCTTCAGTTTTCGGGGGCTGATAAAGTTGGCTGTAACATAGTTAGCTTAGTTTTAGATTAAGAAAGTAGCAATAGTTCAGTAGAATTAGTAGATAATTTTTGGGTACTGTACTTTGACAGTTCAAAAACCCAGGAAGGATCAGGAGTTTGTTGTATCCTGATGGATCTAGAAAAAAATAAACATTTACTTTCTTGTAGATTAGAATTCGAATGAACAAATAATACAGCCGAATATGAAGCATTAATACAAGGATTAAAAAAGCAAATTGAATTCAAGGTTAAAAATTTAAAAGTCTATGGAGATTTTGAAATTATTGTCAAACAAGTTCAAAAATACAATCCATTATTTATCTCCACATCTAAAAGGCTATCAAAACAAAGTCTAGGATTTGCTAATGAATTTCATTGCATTTAATATAGTTTCGATTCCTAAGCTGAAAAATGCAGCAAGTGATTTTTTAGCTACATCAGCCGCCAGGTTTGTTCCTACTAATAATCAATGTTCCATTGAATTACTTTTCAGGCCTGCTGTACCAGACAACATCACTAATCTAAGAGTATTTGATGATGACCCGTAGATCTTAGAATTTCTAATGAATGATGAGAATTTCAAGGGAGCTGTAATTGATGACAAAGAACATCAAGCAAACCTTCGAAGTGGAAATTTCATACCCAAAGGAGTTAGAAATTTGGAAGGGATGTTTGACCTAAATAACAAATTTAGAAGACTAGCAAACGTCAAAACACACATCTCATCTATGCAATTTGAGTTGGTAAATTTGGGATCAAAAGGCAAGCCTAAATATGTAAACTTGGGAAAGTACTGCCCACCTGGAGAAAGGCACAAATTCATTAGCTTGTTTAAACAGTAGAAAGACGTCTTTGCTTGGACATATGAATATATTAAGACGTATGACACCCACATTATACAGCATTTTGTTCCAATTAAAGTAGGAGTCAAGCCATTTCAGCAGCAGTTAAGAAAGATGCATCTAAAGCTGGAACCTTTGATTCAAGGAAAAGTGAAGAAGCTGCTTGATGCAAGGATCATTTTCAGAGTTAGACACTCGGAATGGGTTTCAATTTTAGTACCAGTGAGGAAAAATTCTAGTGAGATTATACTTTGTGTGGACTTCATAAACTTGAATCGTTCCTCCAATAAAGATAACTACCCAGTCCCGCCCATGGAACAGATATTGCAGATGGTCTCAGGATCGAAATTATTTTCTCTACTAGATGGTTTCTTAGGCTACAACCAAGTGTTGGTAGCAGAAGAAGACAGACTGAAGACCACTTTTAGAACTAAATGGGGTACTTTTGCGTATAGAAGGATTCCTTTTGGACTTATCAATGCAGGAGCAAATTTCAAAAGGGTCGTGGATATAGCTTTCTGCGGGCTGATTGGCCAAAGCGTGGTAATTTATTTAGATGACGTTACATTTTTTTCTAAAAAAAGAGAACACATGTTTCATTTAAAACAAATTTTTGAACGCTTTTGGAAATACAGTATTTCTTTAAATCCAAAGAAATGTGTGTTTGTTATATTAGACGAAAATATTTTGGGTCATATAATTTCTAAGAAAGGGATCTCAATAGACCCAGAATGGATCAAAGCTATAGACCATATCCCTTTTCCCCACAATAAGAAAGGAATGCAATCTTTTATGGGGACCATAAACTTTGTGCAAAGGTTTGTGCTTGATTTTGCTCAGATAGTCAAACCTCTGCAACAAATGATTAAGCAAAGTGCTCAGCTAAAATGGATCGACTTAGAGAAAGGTGCATTCGACAAAATTAAAGCAACAATAGCTCATGCGTCCTCTCTCAAAATTCCAAATTTTGAAAAATATTTCATCTTATACACTTTTGCTTCAGACAACGCGTTAGTAGCAGTGCTTACGCAGAAAGAAGAAGGGGGAGACGAGTACCCTATATCATTCATGAGCACTGGACTACAAGGTGCTGAGTTGAATTACCCCACTATTGATAAACAAGCATATGCGGTGTTCAAAGTAGTAAAGCAATTCATGCCATATATACTAAAGAAAAGAACCAACGTTATTGTGCCTCACTCGATAATCCAGAATCTTTTTGTACAGAAAGAGTTAGGAGAAAGAAGAGGAAACTGGGTGACAGCCTTGCAAGAGTATGACTTGGAATTTAATCCAACAACTATCGTGAAAGGACAGGGGCTTTGAAAATTAATGGCTGAAATCCAAGACAATGAAGAGAATGAATGGGAGAATGAGACAGAGCTACACATGGTTGATATGTGTCCCATATTTACAGCCCCAGAATCTTGGTATAGAGATTTAGTGCACTATCTCCCACAGGGTTATTTTCCTGAACAATGGAATTCCAAGAAGAAAAGGGCCTTGCATTTAAATTCCGCATATTACTAGATAATCGATAGAGTGTTGTTCAGAAAAAATTATGATGGAGTTTTCCTTAGATGTTTAGAATGAGAAGATGCATCCAAAGTCATGAAAGAATTGCATGATGGCCCTACTGGAGGTCATTTTTTCAGGAGATACTACAGCACAAAATATTCTCAGGGATGAATACTATTGGCCAACGTTGTTCAAGGACACTCACGCTTATGTTAGAAAATGTGATACATGCCAAAGGAGTGGTGGGAGACAAGCAAAAGAAGCCGAGCCATTACAACTAGTTGTTATCTTTGAACCATTCGAGCAATGGGGGATTGATATTATTGGAGAGGTTAATCCAAATTCTTCCTTGCAACATAAATACATCCTTACGGCAACAGACTACTTCACCAGATGGGTGGAATCCATCCTGTTACAGAAATTAAATGAAGACGCAGTCATGTATTTCTGGCAAGACCATATTATGACCAGGTTTGGGGTTCCAATTTCCTTGGTTTTTTATAATGCATCATATTTTGTCTATTAGACTTACTGCATTTGTAAATGAGAAAGGAATTAAACTACATTATTCTGCTAACTATTATCCACAAGGTAATGGGTTAGCTGAGTCTATTAATAAAAATCTCATCATAATTCTAAAGAAGACTGTCATAGAAAACCAGAGGAGCTGGCATATAGCTCTTCCAAATTCACTTTGGGCTGATCGAGTCACACCCAAGAACTCCTTAGGTGTGTTATCCTATACCTTAGTTTATGGGAAGGAATCCATTCCGCCCCCTAATATTTTGTTTCCTTCCTCTCAACTAGACCAAGCATCTAGAGGATCTACTAGTGAATTCTCACAAGCCCGAATCAACACTCTGCTGAAATTAGAAGATTCTAGAGTCAAGTCCAAGGAATGTTTTAAGCGCCAACAAGAAATTGTGAAAAGATGGTTTGACAAGCACAAGTTCGAGAAGAAAGAGTTTGAAGTAGGAGATTTGGTTCTGAAGTGGGATCATGCTAATGATGAAAAGGGTAAGCACACTAAGCTTCAACATTTATGGATAGGCTCGTTTCAGATTGCAGAAAAGCTAGGCCCATCAACCTACAAGTTACAAGATTTGAAGGGGTGGGAAATACAAGTTACAAGATTTGAAGGGGTGGGAAAAGAATCTACTAGTCAATGGTTTGGTTCTCAAACCTTATTTTACTTGATGCTTTTGATTTTCTTTGATGTACATAAATAAACCTTTGATTTTTGTTTGTTTGATTTGTAGTTAATCTGCCTTATTATAATTTGATTTATTTCAACTTGTTTATTTGCTTCATTTTCAAATAATCTAGCACAACCTTTGGTATTTGGGGAACATTGGAATTTTGGGAAATCTGCAAATATTTGGACTAAACAATTGCTTATTAAATATACATATATCATGATTCATATTCTTTAAGTTGGTAGACTATCTGAAGGGAGGTTATGAACACATTGAAGTCTTGTTTTAACCCCTATCAAATAACTAAGGTCAGAAGAGTCCAGAATACTTTGTCCAGAATACTATTTTGGGGTTCCATTCACTAAACATTAAAATATTTCCTAGGAAGATAACAGCAAAGTACATGCGGAGAGGAAGCAGGGTGGACATATGTATAGTATTTAAATGATCCCATGCCACAAATGAAATCCAAAAGGCTAGAAAGAGTCAAATCTCCCAGAAAGAAAGCATACATCAAAAGACATACTGAATAAAATCACTATTAGATAAGATTGCTCAGAGGTTCTTCTCCTTCCGTGAGCTGAAAGAAAAATATATCTTACACAAAAGGACACTATGGGTGGAAGAACCTAACCAAGTTTCGAATGAAAGAAGCAATCCGGGAAGACTCAAAAGGATAAAATTCCAAAAGCATCAAAAGAAGGCAAAGGGCATGGGAATGAGGAACAAATGAATGTGTCTGTCCATACCTTGTTACGATCCTGTGGTGTCTGAGCTATATGCAACCAAATGCATAAGTATATGAACCCCATATCTTGGCCTCGGAAGAGTTATCGGGACTTTTGAAAACTTGGTTACCTTATCCTAGTGGACCATAATCAATGTTAAAGTTCTAATCTTGCATTCCTGGAAAGGTCTGGACATCTTAAAGATATATTGAGAAGTTTGGGAAGAGTTGTTTTAAGAGAATACCATGAAGCAAATTTTGGGTTTAAAAGTCATTTTTTTCTAGAGATCCATGTTCACCAGCTAGTCGCCAAATGTTGCTGCTGCAAATTTTCCCCAAAAAAATTTCACATTTTTTTAGGACCCCCTTTAAAAATCCTAGTTTTGCTTCTTAAGCACTTTTTTTTCCAGCATTTATGATTTGGTTAAGCATAGGAAAGTCTTGAGTTTTGGGTTTTTCACCAAGAGGGAAAATTTGCTTTTGACCCACTGTAGCAGATGGTTTTTCAAGTTAAGAGCCGCTACAGTGGATAGCTTTTTGTTTTTATGCCACTACGACGAATGTTTTCTCAGGTTTGTGCCGCAACAACAGGTGATTTTTTGGTTTGCATATCAGAAATGCTTCTGATTTCTTTTCATCCCACTACAGCGAATCGGTTCTAGATTTCAAGCCGCAACACGGGTAGATTTTTAGTTTAAATGTCAGGTAGACTGCTGTTTCTTTTGTTTCAATATTGCGAATGGTCTCTCAAGTTCGCGCCCACTGTGACAGATGACGTTTCAGGTTTAAGCCCGTTACAGCGGCTGACTTATTTTTTCATTTTGTCTTAAGCGTCGTCGGGTCAGGTTTGTCTACCATATCGGAGGATTGTTTATCTCTCTACTGCAACGACGGGTGTTCTTGTAAATTCATTAGCGAAACTTGTGCCAATCTTTTAGACCCGCTACGGTGGATGTTTTTCCCTATTGCTACCGCTACGGCGGAAGAATTCCCTCATTGATAACCCGATCCTCATCAGGCTCGCTTCAGTGAAGAAGTTTGAGTTTTGTAGTTGCTACGGGGGCTATCATCCACATTTTTCTCCGATGTTGTTTTGAATTCCGAAGCCGCGAGAGAAGTGTAGGCATGCTGAACAGATGGTTGCGGCTGTATTGGGATGTTAAAGTCGCCATTGTCAGGGCTATTTTCATATTGAATTATCTCTTTTCACCCGACGTGCATCATTTTGGCTCCAATGGCATTTTGTCTCACGCGTGAGATTTTAATGCTTTTACCTACCAGCTTAAAGGATTTTTACCCGTGAGTACTTATTTATATGCCATTGGAAAAGGATTGTTCCACTCTTTGTTTTACGGTAAGTAAAAGTTGTTAGGGCGATTTATCCCATAAGAGAGTTCACGTAATTGGTGGAAAGACTTATGGAGCTCACATGGCACGTCTTCACTAAGCATCTTCGACTGCGTGTCCAGCCTGTTGTTTGCCAAGTAGGTCGCCATTCACCTTGGGTTGGTTTTATGATTTAAGTTATTTTTGAGCTGTAAGTGGTCGACACATTACACGGGGAGTAGATAGAGTTTTTGTTTCGGTTTAAAGGGAGTTCCCCCTTGCAGTTTTAGGTTTAGATCCATCTTTTAAAATTTTTTAACCTAGTTGAGGCCACCTCACCTGCTCATAAAGCTCTACCTTTTCATTTGGAAACATTTTCGCCCACAAAATCTGTTAGAGTTCTACCATTTTATCTGCAGCGGCGTGAGATTGTCGTTGACATGAAGCTGAGCTATGTCTCTCCTTTGGGCGATAATAAAGGCTACGATCTCCTTACCTGTAGGTTTTGGTTATGTATTTTTCGGTCGTGAGATATTGGGCCTGGTTGTTTTATCGTAGGGCATCCTCACCGTCCAGCCTTGAAGAATTTCCTGTGGGCCATAAGTCTCTCATAGTTTTCATGTCTATGGGTGAAAAGGTGTCGCAAAAATTTACATTATTTTTTCACTACTAGAGTGTAGTAGTCAAAACCCGCCTGTGCAGAAGCTTTGTTTCCATTATCTTACCCATTGGCCTGTGTCGTGTTTGTTTTGACCCAATAGCTGAGGATGGCAAGGTAATGCAGAATGTTGATGTTGTTTTGAACAGTTTTTCCTAGCACACTATATACATTTTATTTTCTTCTCTCATTCAAATACACAGGTTAGTTTGATGAGGTAAATATTGAAATTCTTTTTATGTTTTGTGTAGTCAACGCTCGCACCCAAAAGTATGACAAAGAAAGGGAAAAAGAAGGCCAAGATCGTTGAATACGATTCAGATGTAGAATTTGCACCTATTTAAAGGGTTGAAGTAATTTATGAGGATACAAATGTAGTCACTAGAGTTGAGCCCAAGTTCAAATGGGGACAGATTTCTCACATGCTGGAAGAAAAGAAACTTCCAGAAGCAGGGTTGGAAGACTTGGCCCTGTATGATAACATGATGAGATCCGGGATAACCAAGGTGACCACTAGACCGGAAATTTTACCTTGTGCAGAAGTCATCAAATGGATGCTGCCTAGGATAGATATAACAGGGATGATGATGAATGATGCAAAGAACAAAGGTTTTGCCTCTTTTGCACCCACATTTTTATCAGCAGCATATAGTTTTCCAGAGAAAGAGGTTAGTATGACAACCGAGTGGGTGAAGAGATTACAACTTGACTATGTAGCCACAACAAAAATGATGGTGGTGGAGGGAAATACTTTCAAACACAAAAAATCTGGGGAGTACGAGACAACTCATCTACACACCCCATACAAGGTGATAGTGCTGATGTTGAACAGGATTTACGGTAGAGCAGATGGGAAGTTTTACAAGTTTGGGTGGATCCCACTGATCTACCATATAGCTATGAAAGGGACAGTCTTCAACTGGGCTGACATAATAGCCAGAAATCTGTCTACCTCTATCAAAGTAGCCCAAGAAGGCTTGCACCTCGGCAAGTCTGAATTCTATATGTCCTCCTTCTTAGTGGACTGTATACTTTATTGCCACCGGTTTGAAGGGCTAAATTGTACATGGAAGGGATGAAAAGCCCCTATATACACAACTTACCAGATATTGGGGTCTCACAAATATCATAATTACTACAAGATGATATGTGAAGAATTCCAGGTACCCTTATACCAGCTGATTTTCCTAGAAGAATGTACATGCCTATCTGAGGGAGCTTTGGAGTCCATCGAGGAGTATGGAGACTAATTCTTCTATGAGGAAGGTACATATCTAAGTATGTATGGGGGAACAAAGGCACCCTCATTGCTGCCAAAGTACGCCATAGATTACATAGTTCTCAAGGAAGTTGTTAGGCATCTTTTTCTGAATGGATTTGGGAATCACTTGTTTGATCTAAAGAAGGTTGTGTTTCCACCATTACCATTTTATGTGGGGAGTTATAAGCTTGACAAAGTTAAGAGTGATCCAAAGTTTGTCAATGAGTTGGAAATCTTCCATTTTGGAGAAAAGAGCTTTCACCGGAATGATTCCCAGGGAAAGGTAGCAGCATATAAGGAATCCCTAAAGGTAAATTTTGAATATACTAACTATGTGGACAAAGACAAAGAAATATACAGGAATGTTTCAAGCATGATCGATTTGAATAAGCGGTTGAAAATGAAAACCAAAGTAATTGGGGCTAAAAACAGTAGAAGCAGCAACCCATAACCAAAAGAACAGGAGGACGAGGCTGCAAGAAAAGAAAAAGAAGAAGCTACAAGGAGATTGCCAGCGGGTGCAAAGAAAATTTTAGCTGAGGAAAAACAACTAGAAAAGGAAGAAGAAGTAGTAGCTAGGAAAAGGAGTGAGAAAGATAAGAGAAAGAAAGAGGAGGCTATCAAAGGAAAGATTGCAGAACTAGAAAGGGCCATAACTCAAGAAGCTTTAAATCTAAGATAAGAAGTACAAGACCAAGAAGGGTTCATATAAGAACAAACCAAGGAAAGTCAGGATGATGTAGGTGGTGAGGATAAAGGACGGAGCCCTGTTCAGAATGACCCTGAGGACCTTCCATCCACTTTAGAAAATATACTTACAGGAGGGCATCTCCCTTTAGTTGAGTTGGATTTGGTGCCATTTACCCCATCGAAGCAGTATGAGGTTGCATGCCTAGAAGATGTACAGTTTGATCCCAAAATGAAGTCCATCGTGTGGAAATCGGAGAAGACTCTGAGGATGGGAAACCAACCCCCAGTCACCAAAGTGACAAAATGAATAGTAGTGAGAAATGTAGAGGATAATCCAAAGCAATTGGCCTCCGTGGGAATTGCAAATGCATATGCAAATGCTCATAATATTGATAAGGTCACTGAGACCCTTGAGCAGTGTAAGGGTAAAATGGCCGAGATGAAAGAAGTCTTGAGGAAGGAACAAAGAGTATGTAGAGAATCAAAAAGAAAGTATGAAGCTACTCTTTCGGCACCCCATAGCTGTTTCGGGTGAGACTGCAACCTACGCGCAGGTTGTTGCCGAAAGGGCCAACACTGTGGGTCTTTTGTTGGTGCAACATTAAAGGATTAAACCCGGGTCTGCCCTATTGCCCAACAATAACATCTCACTTGTCCACCTCTTCCTCTGCCTTTTCGTCTTGTAGCATTTCTTCCACCTCTATTATCATTAGTTCTGTCTGGATGTGATTGCTGCGTTGAACTGGTAGCTTCACCTTTCTAATTTTGTTCCCTTCCTCCAGAGCCTATCATATTTTCTTTTTGACTTTGCTTTCTCATCAGCTTCTCCTCAGCCTTCAAAGCAACCTGTTATGCTTCTTCAACAGATCTCAATGAAAACAAGCTTAGTTCATCTTGTATATTAAACCTTAAACTATTTACATACCAGGCAACTTTATCAGGTGTATCCTCTATATGACCTGATCTAATATTCACCTTATAAAATTCCTCAATAAACTCCCTAATTGTCATTGACTTCTGCTTAAGATTTTGCATTTTCCTAAAAAAAATCAATTGGTAATATTTAGGACTAAATTTACCTCTTAACTTAGTTGTCATTCTACTCCAGCTATTGATCTTGGCTTTGTGTTTCAAGATCCTCTCCTCTTGCACACCATCCCACCATAAGGATGCATGCCCTCTCAACTTCGTGACAACAAATTTCGCTTGCTTGTCCTCCTTAACCTCAACATAATTGAAGTGTTTGTTCATAGAATTGATCCAATCAATTAGTTCCTCTGGATCCAAGCTCCCATTATAGAATGGTACATCAGCCTTTGAATTTGAACCTGCACCAAAGATTGTTTTCAGTATTTTTAACTCAAGAGTTTCAACAGTTGTCTCCTCCTCCTCATCTGGTATCTCTTCTTCACTTGTATCTCGAGTGTGCTCTCGATGTCTAGATGTATCCAAGGCTTCTAGCCTTTCTATTAGAGTTCTCACCTCCTCTCTTAACTCTGCATTGGAAGTAGGTCTTCCTCTCCTTCCCCGACCTCATCCAACACTGACATCCATCTCCTGGCACAAAATTTAACTGTTGGATTCAACTTTCCTGTCAGCAATATCTTGCTCTGATTCTGGTAGCAATTTAGGAGTAAATATGATCTTTTTTGTTATACAAGAAAACTCCTACTTCATAAACTAACAATTCGTTAATTTTTAGAAACAAACACTACAACCGCTCTGATACCAAAAATTGATAGACTTATTCCCACCAAGGCTATCGTAGAAATGTATCTACCATATGTATAAACAATACACAACACACCTAGTTTTAACAACTTCCAAAAATGTGTGGAAAGGTTAGAACTTTCACCTCTAGGCTTACTCTCTCATGTGCAAAACAAAGTTTTAAATAACTGACAGAGTTAAACTAGTAAGTTATGACTAGTTTAATAAATTCCCTATATTTGGCAGTCACTGCCATTTCTTACCACTTAACACTTGGGCGCTTTACCTTTTAGCTCTCAATGCCCATGCGCTAAACTCATATCACATAACCTTCCATTTCATACGACAAACAAAAAAATTATGGTGCGCTAAATATGATAGCGCTTAACCTCTCCTCGTGACCATTCCTATTGCAATCCACAAAAGGAAACCTTAACATGAAACTGGTTCTATGCACATGACCAAGATATTCGATGCAGGACTTATCATACTCAATGAAATAATTGAATGGTATTCTCCTCTTTGACTGCAATGCCTAGTCTCAATCGTCGATCAAACTGACAACTGATCTTCTTTATTGCATAGATAAAATCCTTACCAAACTCCTTTACACCGTCAATCTTCCTTGGAAAACACTCAGCAAACGTCGATTATCCCTCCAAATGCACAGCTACCGTCGATCTTCTTGACTCTCGGTCTGCGCATACAAATCACAAATTTGCCTGCAACTACTTATCATTTACCAATAGATTTCTTTCAATCGATTAGCCATTCGATCAATACATTCATAAGAAATAATTCAAGCAAGAAATTTCTTTCGATTTCAATGAATCTTATTAACAATTTCCCTATGCGAAGATTTAATTCCTCTGTACAATAAGAAATGGATTTTCTTTTGTTTGCAATCGTGCAAAATATCTATAACCTCAGTCAATTACTTTAAATTTCGATGGGCACGATTACAATATGTAAATATCACAGAGATCATACTAAATGAAATTTGGACAATACAATCATTCCTTCACACTGTGCGCACTTATATATATATATGATATTTGTGCAAATAAAAACTATTTCTGTAATTACATTGCATGCAGCAATTCGAGCTTCTATTCATAATAAAATCCTCTTGAACTCGAATACAATAGTTAGATCATTCCAAATAGAGACATTCACTCTTTGTATATTTTCCATGAGTCCAACTATGAGCTCCCCTCTTGATCTAACCTTCTCCTTTGTTATGAGCAGTCAAACTTTGCAACCTACCCGAGCTATCTCGAACTACCACTCAAGCTCTAATGAGCTACGAAGAAATCTTTCTAACTCACAAACCCCAACTAGAATAAATACAATTTATGATCTTCCTCTTTGATCCTACAAAGAAGGAACATAATCCATAGTTAACTCAACAAACTGATGACTCATTTGACAGATCACTGACCATATCACTAACTTATCTCAACTAATTCAACCAAATCCTATCGACTACAATTGGAAGAGGATCAAATATCCGTATCCGATCTTTTATTCAAATTTTAAACAAAATAAAGCAAATTACTATCATATGAGACCCTAGGTCTCCTTGAGTTTTCCTTTCCCTAGTGATGTCATTAATGACCTAACTCAAATAATCCATGCCCTTGCATCACTAGGCCTATGGTCATCCTTTATATTATTCATCCATGCAAACTAAGGAAACATGGAAAACCTCATAGGAACAAAACCCTTCCTAAAAAATGGACATGTAAGGAAACAAAAACTATTTCTCTCCAAACTGAATGCTCTTGTCCGGAGGAATCTTCTTCTTGGGAATAAGTGGATGTTTCTCAACTTAATTAGGAACATACACAACTGCATGATAGAAATTGTAACCATGTAGAGAAACAAACATCTTCTGATAGTAAAGTGAATGGAGGTGCTCTTCAGACTTACACTTTGAACCGACCAGGGTGCCATGTCAAAAAGAGACTTGATGAGGTGATAGAGACATGAACTTCGAACCAAAATATGATTCAAATGAAGTATGAAAAACTCCAAACAAATATGATTTCTCTTGAAACTTCTAACCATGAGTGGTTGTATCAGCTCTACGAAAATAATGGAACATGTTTCTCAATTTTCCAAGCCGATGGAAATGTGATCTCCATCTTCAATGAATATTTGAAAAAAGATTCAACCATCCAATAGGGATGGGTAGAATGCATAGAATCACAAATAGTGAGTGAAAAATCAACACTCTCAAGACTTGATATAGCCTCCAAATCATCCATGAAATCACTAGTTTGCGCACTCTGATCATGCACAAGAGGTGGAACAATGACTATCATATCATCCTCAAATTCAAAATTTCAAGACTATGATAATAGTGAATGAATGGAAATATATTCAACAAGAACTACAGCTCAAATTTCTTCTTTGTGTAGAGTTTCTTCATGAGAAGCAACTGAGGGAGAAGGAGCCTCTACTAGGATAATTGCACCAATTCGAGCTGGATCAAGAGTTGAGGATTATGCATATTCTTCTTCTTCAAATTGAACAACTTCACCATGAGAGGTGAATGAGGGCATGGCATTAGGAGGGAGAGTAGTAAAGGAGGTGCTAGGTTCACTCCATGCTTCATATTCTTCTTTATGCACACCAAAAGATCTGTTGATATTGTTCTAGAGCTCAAATGGATACTCGGTAGAATCAATTAGATAATGCATATGATGAGACATTTCAGACACTTAATTCCATATGATCTTTCACAGTCATTTAGCCAATCACTCTTCTCTCTATAAGATTCTTCACTAGCTCCAATAGATATCTCATAGAAACCTTGTCTCTTTAGAGATGCAATCAACTTCAATTTCCACTCTAAATAACTTTTGAATGGAGAAATAAGAGGAACTGATACTTTCGAAGGGGTGGCAGGCGCGGGGGGGGATCTTGTTGGATCCCGGAGGACAAGTTGAACAAAGTTTTGCTTGGGGACTAGGCAATAGAACTAACAATGAAGCTGATTGGATGGCTTCAGAGGCGTGAGATTGTCGTTGACATGAAGCTCAGCTATGTCTCGCCTTTGGGTGATATTGGGCCTGGTTGTTTTATCCTAGGGCATCCTCACCATCTAGCCTTGAAGAATTTCCTGTGGGCCATAAGTCTCTCATAGTCTTCATGTCTATGGGTGAAAAGGTGTCACAAAAATTTAGGTTATTTTTTCACTACTAGAGTGTAGTAGTCGAAACCTGCCTGTGCAGAAGCTTTGTTTCCATTATCTTACCCATTGGCCTGTGTCGTGTTTGTTTTGACCCAATAGCTGAGGATGGCAAGGTAATGCAGAATGTTGATGTTGTTTTGAACAGTTTTTCCTAGCACACTATACACATTTTGTTTTCTTCTCTCATTCAAATACATAGGTTAGTTTGATGAGGTAAATACTGAAATTCTTTTTATGTTTTGTGTAGTCAACGCTCGCACCCGAAAGTATGACAAAGAAAGGGAAAAAGAGGGCCAATATCGTTGAATACGATTCAGATGCAAAATTTGCACCTATTTAAGGGGTTGAAGTAATTTATGAGAATACAAATGTAGTCACTAGAGTTGAGTCCAAGTTCAAATGGGGACAAATTTCTCACATGCTGGTAGAAAAGAAAGCTCTAGAAGCAGGGTTGGAAGACTTGGCCCTGTATGATAACATGATGAGATCCGGGATAACCAAGGTGACCACTAGACCGGAAATTTTACCTTGTGCAGAAGTCATCAAATGGATGCTTCCTAGGATAGATATAACAGGGATGATGATGAATGATGCAAAGAACAAAGGTTTTGCCTATTTCGCACCCACATTTTTATCAGCAGCATACAGTTTTCTAGAGAAAGAGGTTAGTATGACAACCGAGTGGGTGAAGAGATTACAACTTGACTATGTAGCCACAACAAAAATGATGGTGGTGGAGGGAAATACTTTCAAACACAAAAAATCTAGGGAGTACGAGACAACTCATCTACACACCCCATACAGGGTGATAGTGCTGATGTTGAACAGGATTTATGGTAGAGCAGATGGGAAGTTTTACAAGTTTGGGTGGAGCCCGCTGATCTACCATATCGCTATGAAAGGGACAGTCTTCAACTGGGCTGACATAATAGCCAGAAATTTGTCCACCTCTATTAAAGTAGCCCAAGAAGGCTTGCACCTCGGCAAGTTTGAATTCTATATGTCCTCCTTCTTAGTGGACTGTATACTTTATTGCCACTGGTTTGAAGGGCTAAATTGTACATGGAAGGGACGGAAAACCCCTATATACACAACTTACCAGATATTGGGGTCTCACAAATATCATAATTACTACAAGATGATATGTGAAGAATTCTAGGTACCCTTATACCAACTGATTTTCCTAGAAGAATGTACATGCCTATCTGAGGGAGCTTTGGAGTCCATCGAGGAGTATGGAGACTAATTCTTCTATGATGAATGTACATATCTAAGTATGTATGGGGGAACAAAGGCACCCTCATTGCTGCCAAAGTACGCCACATATTACATAGTTCTCAAGGAAGTTGTTAGGCATCTTTTTCTGAATGGATTTGGGAATCACTTGTTTGATCTAAAGAAGGCTGTGTTTCCACCATTACCATTTTATGTGGGGAGTTATAAGTTTGACAAAGTTAAGAGTGCTCCAGAGTTTGTCAATGAGTTGGAAATCTTCCATTTTGGAGAAAAGATCTTTCACCGGAATGATTCCCAGGGAAAGGTAGCAGCATATAAGGAAGCCCTAAAGGTAAATTTTGAATATACTAACTATGTGGACAAAGACAAAAGAATATACAGAAATGTTTCAAGCATGATCGATTTGAATAAGCGGTTGAAAATGAAAACCAAAGTAATTGGGGCTAAAAGCAGTAGAAGCAGCAACCCATAACCAAAAGAACAGGAGGACGAGGCTGCAAGAAAAGAAAAAGAAGAAGCTACAAGGAGATTGTCAGCAGGTGCAAAGAAAATTTTATCTGAGGAAAAACAACGAGAAAAGGAAGAAGTAGTAGCTAGGAAAAGGAGTGAGAAAGATAAGAGAAAGAAAGAGGAGGCTATCAAAGGAAAGATTGCATAACTAGAAAGGGCCATAACTCAAGAAGCTTTAAATCCAAGATAAGAAGTACAAGACCAAGAAGGGTTCATAGAAGAACAAACCAAGGAAAGTCGGGATGATGTAGGTGGTGAGGATAAAGGACAGAGCCCTGTTTAGAATGACCCTGAGGACCTTCCATCCACTTTAGAAAATATACTTACAGGAGGGCATCTCCCTTTAGTTGAGTTGGATTTGGTGCCATTTACCCCATTGATGCAGTATGAGGTTGCATGCCTAGAAGATGTACAGTTTGATCCCAAAATGAATTCCATCGTGTGGAAATCGGAGAAGACTCTGAGGATGGGAAACCAACCCCCGGTCACCAAAGTGACAAAATGAATAGTAGTGAGAAATGTAGAGGATAATCCAAAGAAATTGGCCTCCATGGGAATTGCAAATGCATATGCAAATGCTCATAATATTGATAAGCTCACAGAGACCCTTGAGCAGTGTAAGGGTAAAATGGCCGAGATGAAAGAAGTCTTGAGGAAGGAACAAAGAGTATGTAGAGAATCAAAAAGAAAGTATGAAGCTACTCTTTCAAACTATTAAAATATTCAACAAGAGTATCAAATTATAGAAGAAGAGCGGGATACTTTGAAGTTGTCAAACATGAACCTTAGCAGGAAGAAAGGGGAATTGGAAAACAAAATTGCAGAGATGGAAGCACAGAAGGCTACAGCTGATAAGCGAGTAGAACAATATGAAGCCCAAGTGGTGGGATTATAAGCTTAGAAGAGTTCTTTGGAGGTGTTGTTGAAGGAAACGAATGAACAAAAGACCGATATAATACCTCTGACAAAGCATGCTCTTTTTCTCAGGAGTAAGATCTATCAGATGCAGCTTTAGATCATGGGAGAAGTTTTCAAAGTCAAACAAGTAGAAGATCGATTGTAAGAATTTTCAGCCATAGCTACAGATTTCAAAGACAAAACTCAAGACATTGTAGAATTCATTCAAGGACGATTGACATGGTTTGAAACTACCAAGGAGCCTTTGGAAAACACACCAGTCAAAGCTCCAGAAATATTGCATCTTGAGTATGAACTGATAGGTTTTAGAAATAGAGCTGTTGAGAAATTGATAGAGGCAGTCCATAAGACAATAGAAAAATGTAGGGAGTTTTCTAAGAAAGTTCTCACAACCCATAATAGATGGCAAACATCATCCAAGAGAAGGTTGGATGAGCTTCCACCTCATGAAGAACACTTGAAGCATATACATGCTAGATTTCAAGAGGATGAGCTTGGCATACAGTTGATAAAAAAACTTAGATGAAAGGGTGATTAAAAATGTGATTTCTCAAGCTGTAGTGAGTAACTTCCTTTTAGAAGATCAGCTTCAAATCCTCCTAGCAAGTATGGTTGACATAAGGGCTCGAGCTTCCAAACATGAAGTCATGGTCAAAATCTTAGAGCCAGCCGAGTTTGAGATAATTGCTTCAGATGCTTAAGGCATGGAAGCAATTCATTGCTGAGTTGACTCGGCTCACTTAAGTGTTTTGTCTTTTTTAAACATGGAAATAAATTGTAATTAATTTTGTATTTATCTCTTAATTAGTGAATGCACTTGAAGACAAATATTTTGTAACCAAATGCTAAGGAATCCCAAGGGGTAGGAAATCCAAAAGTAATTTTGAAATGTATAAATATAGGTGAAGTCGAAAAGGAAAGGACGTTTCCATATTTCTCATGTGAAATACTTATTGTAAGAGGAACCGTTTCTGATTATAATAATGAGGGTCGAATTTTCAACTGGAGAAGGAGTTGTTGAGTTTCAAATGCATGTTCTATGGATGGCTAGATAGAATTATTTATGTGTTAGCTGACTATGCAAATTTGTGAGATCATTCTAACTCTAAACTATTTCTTGGTTGTGAATGATTTCATTTCCTTGTTTTGAATGTTGTGCAACAAATGAGTAATGAATGCTTTAATAAACAATGAGCTATATCTATGTTAATATTTCTGTTGTGTTCCATGTATTCTGAATTATATCAGATATCTGTAAAATTATGTGTGCATAAAATACAGTACATTACTCATACAAATAATCATCTTGCTCCCTAGGGATAGGTTAGTTAAAATTAGATTAGTTTATCTTAGCTGTTATTTGCTTTCTGTGATTTAGGAACAAAGGAGATAAGACGGGAGGTAAGAACCTATGCATCACATTGTGAACCGTTTGCTTCCTAATCATTTGCATTTAATTTAGGCACTTACATATCATTTATAAAACAAAAAAACACACATAAACGATGGACCGGGCCGTAACTGGTAAAATAGATTTAAACCGTTACTTAACTTTACGGTAGTCGGACCGTTACCCAGATGGATTCCCCATACCAAACAATAAATGAGCTAATTGGGAGCGGTTATTGGGGAGAATCCCTACTTTCGATACCTAGGGTTTTCCAGGCATCAATAAAATTCGTTGGTCTTCCTCTCTTTTTCTTTCCTCTTTCACATCACTATCCTTATTGATTTCTTTAACCATAAACTTTCCATCATCTTTTCTGACTTCACATTGTACTTCCTCCATTAATGCCATGATTGCATTGGACATTTATTGTTGGTCAGTTCTGTCCTTCAACCAATCACTGCTCACCATGTTAGTAATTTCAACCTCATAATCATTTGCTTGTGAAATTACTATTACCTTTGCTTCAACTTTCCCATCATTCTCAATCCTCTTGTCAGTCATCATCAACGATTGATTACTGACCTCTTCCTGCTTATATTTGAATGGATGAAAACTATGTTTCTTACCATTCATCTCGATGGAATAGACATTTCTCTTTCCCTCATGCACTGCTTCCCTCTCAAACTGCCAAGGCCTACCCAATAAAACATGACAAGCATCCATCTCAATAATGCCACATATTACCTCATCCTGATAGCTTCCAATATGAAACTTTACTTGGCATTTTTCTCTCACAAGAACTTGATGACCTTTTTGCAGCCATGCAACTCTGTATGGTTCTGGATGTATTGTCTTCCTCAAATTCGGTTTGTCCACCATCTTTGTAGACACCAAGTTATCAGTACTACCACTATCAATAATCAAATTGCAGCACTTACCTTCAGCTTTGCAAACTATCTTAAACAGACTCCTCCTTTGGACTAACTCATCAATGACCTTCCTCATCAACAAGGCTTTTACCTTGTTCAAGATAATTCTCAGCCACCTCTAATTCCTTTGGAGCTTCAGGTTCAGCTTACACTACTTGTGCTCCCCTCTGTCTTGCAACATTCTCAGGACATCCCCATGACATGTGACCCAGCTGTCCACATGTATAACATCTCACTTGTCCACCTCTTCCTCTGCCTCTTCCTCTTGTAGCATTTCTTCCACCTCTATTATCATTAGTTTTGTCTGGATGTGATTGCTGGGTTGAACTGGTAGCTTCACCTTTCTAATGTTGTTCCCTTCCTCCAGAGCCTATCATATTTGTTTTTTGACTCTGCTTTCTCATCAACTTCTCCTCAGCCTTCAAAGCAACCTGTTATGCTTCTTCAATAGATCTCAATGAAAACAAGCTTAGTTCATCTTGTATATCAAACCTTAGACTATTTACATACCAGGCAACTTTATCAGGTGTATCCTTTATATGACCTGATCTAATATTCACCTTATAAAATTCCTCAATAAACTCCCTAATTGTCATTGACTTCTACTTAAGATTTTGCATTTTCCTAAAAAAAATCAATTGGTAATCTTTAGGAATAAATTTACCTCTTAACTTAGTTGTCATTCTACTCCAGCTATTGATCTTGGCTTTGTGTTTCAAGATCCTCTCCTCTTGCACACCATTCCACTATAAGGATGCATGCCCTCTCAACTTCGTGACAACAAATCTCGCTTGCTTGTCCTCCTTAACCTCAACATAATTGAAGTGTTTGTTCATAGAATTGATCCAATCAATTAGTTCCTCTGGATCCAAGCTCCCATTATAGAATGGTACATCAGCCTTTGAATTTGAACCTGCACCAAAGATTGTTTTCGGTATTTTTAACTCAGGAGTTTCAACAGTTGTCTCCTCCTCCTCATCTGGTATCTCTTCTTCACTTGTATCTCCAGTGTGCTCTCGATGTCTAGATGTATCCAAGGCTTCTAGCCTTGCTATTAGAGTTCTCACCTCCTCTCTCAACTCTGCATTGGAAGTAGGTCTTCATCTCCTACCCCGACCTCATCCAACCCTGACATCCATCTCCTGGCACAAAATTTCACTGTTGGATTCAACTTTCCTGTCAGCAATATCTTGCTCTGATTCTGGTAGCAATTTAGGAGTAAATATGATCCTTTCTGTTATACAAGAAAACTCCTACTTCATAAACTAACAATTCCTTAATTTTTAGAAACAAAGACTATAACCGCTATGATACCGAAAATTGATAGACTTATTCCCTCCAAGGCTATCGTAGAAATGTATCTACCATATGTATAAACAATACACAACACACCTAGTTTTAACAACTTCCAAAAATGTGTGGAAAGGTTAGAACTTTCACCTCTAGGCTTACTCTCTCATGTGCAAAACAAAGTTTTAAATAACTGACAGAGTTAAACTAGTAAGTTATGACTAGTTTAATAAATTCCCTATATTTGGCAGTCACTGCCATTTCTTACCACTTAACACTTGGGCGCTTTACCTTTTAGCTCTCAATGCCCATGCGCTAAACTCATATCACATAACCTTCCATTTCATACGACAAACAAAAAAATTATGGTGCGCTAAATATGATAGCGCTTAACCTCTCCTCGTGACCATTCCTATTGCAATCCACAAAAGGAAACCTTAACATGAAACTGGTTCTATGCACATGACCAAGATATTCGATGCAGGACTTATCATACTCAATGAAATAATTGAATGGTATTCTCCTCTTTGACTGCAATGCCTAGTCTCAATCGTCGATCAAACTGACAACTGATCTTCTTTATTGCATAGATAAAATCCTTACCAAACTCCTTTACACCGTCAATCTTCCTTGGAAAACACTCAGCAAACGTCGATTATCCCTCCAAATGCACAGCTACCGTCGATCTTCTTGACTCTCGGTCTGCGCATACAAATCACAAATTTGCCTGCAACTACTTATCATTTACCAATAGATTTCTTTCAATCGATTAGCCATTCGATCAATACATTCATAAGAAATAATTCAAGCAAGAAATTTCTTTCGATTTCAATGAATCTTATTAGCAATTTCCCTATGCGAATATTTAATTCCTCTGTACAATAAGAAATGGATTTTCTTCTGTCTGCAATCGTGCAAAATATCTATAACCTCAGTCAATTACTTTGAATTTCGATGGGCATGATTACATTATGTAAATATCACAGAGATCATACTAAATGAAATTTGGACAATACAATCATTCCTTCACACTGTGCGCACTTATATATATATGATATGTGTGCAAATAAAAACTATTTCTGTAATTACATTGCATGCAGCAATTCGAGCTTCTATTCACAATAAAATCCTCTTGAACTCGAATACAATAGTTAGATCATTCCAAATAGAGACATTCACTCTATGTATATTCTCCATGAGTCCAACTATGAGCTCCCCTCTTGATCTAACCTTCTCGTTTGTTATGAGCAGTCAAACTTTGCAACCTACCCGAGCTCTCTCGAACTACCACTCAAGCTCTAATGAGCTACAAAGAAAGCTTTCTAACTCACAAACCCCAACTAGAATAAATACAATTTATGATTTTCCTCTTTGATCTTACAAAGAAGGAACATAATCCATAATTAACTCAACAAACTGATGACTCATTTGACAGATCACTGACCAGATCACTAACTTGTCTCAACTAATTCAACCAAATCCTATCGACTACAATTGGAAGAGGATCAAATATCCGTATCCGATCTTTTATTCAACTTTTAAACAAAATAAAGCAAATTATATGACCCTAGGTCTCCTTGAGTTTTCCTTTCCCTAGTGATGTCATTAATGACCTCACTCACATTATCCATGCCCTTGCATCACTAGGCCTATGGTCATCCTTTATATTATTCATCCATGCAAACTAAGGAAACATGGAAAACCTCATAGGAACAAAACCCTTCCTAAAAAATGGACATGTAAGGAAACAAAAAACTATTTCTCTCCAAACTGAATGCTCGTGTCTGGAGGAATCTTATTCTTGGGAATAAGTGGATGTTTCTCAACTTAATTAGGAACATACACAACTGCATGATAGAAATTGTAACCATGTAGAGAAACAAACATCTTCTGATAGTAAAGTGAATGGAGGTGCTCTTCAAACTTGCACTTTGAACCAACCAGGGTGCCATGTCAAAAAGAGACTTGATGAGGTGATAGAGACATGAACTTCGAACCAAAATATCATTCAAATGAAGTATGAAAAACTCCAAACAAATATGATTTCTCTTGAAACTTCTAACCATGAGTGGTTGTATCAGCTCTACAAAAATAATGGAACATGTTTCTCAATTTTCCAAGCCAATGGAAATGTGATCTCCACACGGGGGCTTCACTTTTTGACCAATATCCTATCACGTTAGTTCATATTGTGGGCTTTAAAATTATTAAAAAATGAACCAATATATTGGAGGTATTGGGGGGATGAGGGGTTTAAGGAGGTGGTGGGTAGGGTGGTTTATAAGGATTGAGGTATAAGAAAGGGTGGGGAGGAGGTTTTAAGTATTGGGAGGGGGTTTCAACAAAAAGAGTTTGGGTCAATATCTCTTGAAATTAAGGGTATTCTTTAATATCCCACGATCGCACATGCTATGTGAGATGTTCACTAAGTGAAGTCCCCGTGGATCTCCATCTTCAATGAATATTTGAAAAAAGAATCAACCATCCAGTAGGGATGGGTAGAATGCATAGAATCACAGATAGTGAGTGAAAAATCAACACTCTCAAGACTTGATATAGCCTCCAAATCATCCATGAAATCACTAGTTTGCGCACTCTAATCATGCACAAGAGGTGGAACAATGACTATCATATCATCCTCAAATTCAAAATTTGAAGACTATGATAATAGTGAATGAATGGAAATATATTCAACAAGAACTACAGCTCAAATTTCTTCTTTATGTAGAGTTTCTTCATGAGAAGCAACTGAGGGAGAAGGAGCCTCTACTAGGATAATTGCACCAATTCAAGCTGGATAAAGAGTTGAGGATTATGCATATTCTTCTTCTTCAAATTGAACAGCTTCACCATGAGAGGTGAATGAGGGCATGGCATTAGGAGGGAGAGTAGTAAAGAAGGTGCTAGGTTCACTCCATGCTTCATATTCTTCTTTATGCACACCAAAAGATCTGTCAATATTGTTCTAGAGCTCAAATGGATACTCGGTAGAATCAATTAGATAGTGCATATGAGGAGACATTTCAGACACTTAATTCCATATGATCTTTCACAGTCATTTAGCCAATCACTCTTCTCTCTATAAGATTCTTCACTAGCTCCAATAGATATCTCATAGAAACCTTGTCTCTTCAGAGATGCAATCAACTTCAATTTCCACTCTAAATAACTTTTGAATGGAGTAATAGGAGGAACTGATACTTTCGATTCCATGTAGAATTTTTAGATACCTGTAACATTGAGAAATAAAAACTTGGAAATCTGATTAGAATCACCGTGACCTCCTTTTCTCAACTAGCCTGCGCTCTGATACCATGTGAAAATTCTAAATGCTCAAACTATTATACCATGTAAAAATTATAAATCCTTGATGAAAGCAATAATTTCATAAACAAGCTAAGGATCTAGCACTCAAATAACCTCACAAAGAATTGCAATAGAGATCTAGCATAAAGAGCGAAGAAGAATAATCATAACTCATATGAGATAAAAACTCAAATACATGAAACTCTATCATCTCTTTCTTATTCATTAAATAATTATTACATAAATAATACATATTCATACAGGAAAATCAAATTGCTCATAAACACAACTTACTTAAAGGAAAAAAACCCCAAGGTGTCATAAAACACTCCTAATTTATCTAGGACCTCACAAATTAACCACAACAGTTTGGTCAGCTAATGAGTGATGGAAAAGCATTATAATCATGGAGGATGCGTTGGACACAAATGATAGCAGTTGCAATTCAACTAGATTTATCCTAATCCACTGAAAAGAAGAAAAAAGAGGAATAAAGCATCCTTAAAGCAGGAAGGCACCCTTACCATTCTAGAAATTCTAAAAGTAGACACAATCTAATCTAGTATCTTTCTATGTGTGCTATATAGGCTAATGAAGGCAATTGTTGACCAAGGAAGTCAAGTGGTGGCTAACTACCTAGTCTACACCTAGGGAATTAATAAAAAATGACTAATAATGATATCCTAAGTATGAGATGGGTTTTTAATATGTCAACACTATTAAAATTTCACATTATCCATTAATTCAATTAGGGAAGAATTGATGATGATTTTTTATGAGAAAATGAGAAAGATGGATGAAATAATTAATCATACAGAACAATCAGTTGTAAAAGTTGTTGACAAATTTATTGATGATGCCTTCAATAAAATAAGCCAACAAATCAGTTTGAAGGCCTCTCAAGACAAAGAATCATAAACTAAATCTAAATATGATTTTCAATGTCCATAAGAAAAACCTAATTAAAAACATGAAATTGATGAAATTAATGTTTTGAACGTTAAAGTGAATGACACAGTCATGTCCATATCACCAACTAATTCTCACGTCAATAAACATGAATATGATCTTGACCAAGATTGTGATGAGTGTTAAGCCAATGTTTTTGACAACAACAATAATCAATGCAATGAAAAGGGATGGATCCCACACTGTGCAATGCAAATCAAGTCTGAGAAATCAAGTATTCTAGATTCAAACTATACCTTAACTATCCTCTCACCTCAAAAGAACATCAATGAGAACAATTATAATATTAATAAAACATAAGATAATATTGATGTTTTTGTGAGCATTCTAAGTACAAAGATCCCCTTCAAAGGAACTAACACATAATATGTTGGAAATGACATCATGGAAATAGTTAATATTGTCAATTCAATCAAGTTTGTTCCATTGACGAGAAAATTAGTTAAAATCTACAACCACACAAACAATAAAAGCGTAAACTAAACTTCACTAAGTACATACTTAATGTGTATTCCAAAACAAAAGAAACAACATGTACTGGTGATCATAATCAACATCGCATGTCTCAAGTCAACTTGTTTGACACAGATCCATAATAAAAGAGGATATCAACACACTCATCTTTGAGGACAAAGTTTCCCTTAGGGGAAGGCCAATCTTATGAACATAAAAAGAATGAATAAATACAATAAAATAATTAATAATCATAATTAAATTATTTAAGTATATAACCATACCCTTCCATGAATAGGTGTTAAAGTACCTATATAATGTCCGAGCATTGTATTGTATGTTGGTATTAAGTTATTACTAAGAGGGTGGGTTAATAAGTAATAGCGCAGATATGTTCAAAATATGCATATTTTCAAATTTAAAAATAATCACACCAATAAACAAAACACTGCACAAATATATGAGATAAAATGTGTGTGTGTGTCTATACACACACACACACACACACACACACACACACACATATGTGTGTGTGTGTGTGTGTATAAGTTACAACAATGAGATATTATAGTCTCTGATCATGAGAACCCACTCATTCAGATGTTTATTTGATCTCAAGTACAACTTGCGGTCTGTTGGAACTAACCTGTAGCAAATTCTATCTGAGTAATCTTCAACTAATGACCTCTAGAAACCGACCTGAACATACATCAGTCTTGTTGCGCAAACTATGACTTGTGTCTTCAATCTGTAATATGCACAAGAGTTGTGCTCTCCAGGTGTGGAAGTGGCAACTTCCTTTTGTTCTCTGGTACCCATTGGAAATAGATCGTGATCCCCTAAATTTTATATGCACCCATAGAAAGGATAATGATACACTTTGATAGTTCTCTATCACCCACTGGAAGGAGGTTTTATCCCCCTAATACTTGCCCCATCTTGCTTCCCTAATTATGAAATGTGAGTGTATAGTAAGTAGTGAAATGTTCTTCCGTCAAAATTTGTAATGGTTGAATTCTTTCGTTCTGTGTCTGCGTATATGTGTCAGCCAGTTTCTCAAAATATTTTGATCTATGTTTTCCTCTTCAAGTTACACAAATTTCGTAATCCTTGATTTGCATATTTGTATTTGCGTAAGATAGTTTCCCAAAACAATTCAGATATTCGTTTGTGAGTCTATGCTTGGATATATGCATCAGACCTTTATTCAAAGTGTATCTATGTTTGTTCAAGTCAAACCTTTCTACAAAGTACATATGTGTCTTTTTGTGTCAGAACTTTCCTCAAAATATGTCTACGTATTTCACATCATACCTTTCTTCAAAATATGCATGTGTCTTTTCGTGTCATACCTTTCTTCAAAATATGATGTGCAAAGATAACAATAATCTGCACAGTTATACTTATTGTTCACACATCCATACTTCGGGTATCCTATCAACCATTGCTGCTCATCTTGTATTGCAGCTCTGCTTCAAAAGAATATTCATCTGCAATCAATGAGCCATTGATACCCCCAAAAAAAATACTTTAAAGCTTGTCAAATAGTTAGATATTCATTTTCCACAATCTTACTTCACAATAATCATCTCTTGCCCATTTATAACCTTATTGACTCAATAGATGTGTCCAATTGTGAAGTGCGTTTACTTCAGCTATTGTCCCACTGGATTGTGTCTCCGACAAGTTTAATGTTTGCATCAACATGCCACATTTGTAATTCATCTTTGTAATTTAAGATGCACATATGCCACTACTTATGTGGGACTTTTTCACACATAATCCATAAGGCTCACACTTATGGTTATTTACAATTATTCTTTTATGTACATAGTATGTGCGCAAATGTGATCAACCTAAAACTTGCATGCATATTTATAATTATAAAGACACACATACATAAACTTTAAGGAGCATAAATTCCACATTTATCATTTCATTACATGTATTTGACATCAATGGAAATGCATCAACAATATCCCCATTTTTCATTCATGTCAACACAATTAGGCTCCCCCTATCAATGCTCCCCCTTTCATTGGGATCTTCTTCAGTTCATCTTATCTCTTGCTCACATTCTCCTAACTTTTCTCCCCTTTGACGTCAATGGCAAAGGGACTTTCTGTATTGTTGTCTCCCCTTGGCTTTGCATTTTCCTCTGTTAGAACTTACTGGTAATAATGATGAATTAAGGTTTTGATTTCTTGCAATATCTTCTTTACATTGGAGGTTTACTCTTTCAACTCCTTTTCCTTAGCCAGGATATCTTGTTCTACTTATTCATCAGGAAAAAAAAAACAGTCTTTCTAAACATTCTTCTGCAGCTTTCTTGATTTCCTATTGCAACTGTAAGAAGGATTCCCCAATCCGATCATTATATTCTTCAAGAGGTTGTTTAAGATTTCTTGTTCTCTTCTTTTGTTCTTTCTTTATTCCTTCAATTTTCTCTTACTAAGATTTGTAGTATTTGATGATGTTTCTTTTCTCTACCCCTGATATGGTAGCCAGGATGTCTCTCATTTTCTACTTTGTTTCTTGAGTTATTCACATTTTTTTCCCGATCTCCTTTAACTTCTTATCAGAAACTAGTTGTTTCCATAGTTGAATAATCTCATCATTTGGGTCATTGCACTCTTGTTTGATATATCTAATTCCTTCAACTATGCTATTCAACTCTTCAAGTTTTCTTCTTCTTTCTGTCTTAACCTCCAAAGGTGTCTCAAGATGTATTTCGTTGGCCTTGACTTGTAGATCTTGAATGACTTTTTCCAACTTCATGACTTTCCCTTATGGAGCCTCATCCATATCAAGCTGAAGTTTTGGAATTGTATCAAATACTTCTTCCACCTCTTTCTACAATCTTTGAGTTTTCCGTAGACCCTTTTTAGCTTCTCGCTTTAAGAGGTCACCTTTAGTGAATGCTTCTTGTGTTTCCATCATCAACTTCCGTTCTCTCTTATTATTTTTGTCATTTAATTTTTCCAATATATGGCATTCTTTGTGTAGAGCTCCTTTTTCAAATTTTCACTTATACCACTCAGTTGTAGGGGATTCATTCATTTTCTTGATTTCATGTGCAATAGTAGTGTGTAGTGCATACAACTCATCCATGGATAGGTTTGACAGATTGAGATAAAAAATGCTTACCTTATTTTGAGCGTCCTAGGGAAGCATCAAGGTTGTGGATGAGATACTCACAAGAATATGCAATTCTTCTCCTCCTGTTGAGACTTATTAACATGTTGTTGAAGGTATTTCCTCAATAGTTTTCTCATCCCTTGCTTGCAAGATTAATTGCTTAATTTCTATTGAGGTTTCCATTAAGCACTAAAGGTTGGGCACATCCCCCCCTATAGTGTGGCACTTTACCCCCCAAATGGCGGTGTATTACATATTACTAATGTAGGATTGGGTCTATTAGTGGGTCTATTAGTTTTTATTGTACATCTACATCTCCTATATATAGGAATGATATATTATCATGTTAGTAATCATTGTATATTGTCTTGTCTTGGGTACACAGTACGTTGTGTAAGGAGGTGCCTCCCTCGAAGAGGATTGCTATGTATCTCTATTATTCATTATTAATGCTTGGATTACTCTCTTCTTGTCTATTTCTTCTCTTCTTATGCTATTTATGGGACTTGGTTGCATAACATTTGGTATCAAAGCTCTTTCCTTGGGACTGGCTTCTGTAAAACGAGTCATCTTAGAAGTTTCACTACAAATTTTTTTTATACAAGGATTCAAAGATTGAGGTTAAAAAACCACTTCTAAAACAAGTTGAACTCTCTCTATTAATAAATTCAGATCTCGATCCATTACAATTTTGGAGAAAAGTGCAGAGGAATCTAGGGTTTTTTACTAGTCCAAAACTTAGTCTAAAATATGTGTTCTACGGAAAAGGGTCATATATAATGAATCTGAGATCCAAATTGAGTGATACTAGTTGCATTTGAAATATGATGATACCAAGGTATATGTGGTAGAAATTTCAGATACATAAAAGAAATATTGGACACGTAGCATATCGTACAAGTTCGTTCTTTTGAATAGGAAAAACATAAGAAGCTTTGGGATATTTGCAATAACTTTTTTTTCACATCCAAATTAGGTCATAGCTGTAGAATTTGAAAGTGTAAACATAAGGGTACCATAGGACAAATATATAGGCCCATAGGAGTTGAAATTAAAATTCTAACTTAGTTACAAGTTGACCCTAAAACAATCTTCCAAGTAGGGTTTAAAACAAGTGTTCTAGGGAAAAACATCATATCCAAGGCATCTGAGATCCAAAATGAGTGTGAAAAGTTGCATTTGAAATAAGACAGACAAGGGTGTCTCTGGTAGAAGTTTTAGAGGTAGAAAATAATATTTTAAATGTGGAATACCCTACAAGTTATCTCTTTTGGACAGGCCAAAAATAAGAATTTTTGGGATATTTATAATAACGTTTTATTGGAACATTTAAATTAGGATAGACTTGCAGAGTAAGAAAATGGAAACATCAGGATAGAACATGGCATATTTTTAGACCTATAGGAGATGAAATTCTAATTTTTTCACAGTTCCTAGTTGACCCTAAAATAGTCTTCCAATCAGGGTTTGAAAAAAGGTGTTCTAGGGAAAATTGTTATATCTGGAGCCTCCAATATTGAAATTGAGTGAGACCTATTGCATAAAAAAGAAGACTGTCCATAGAATTTGTGGTAGATGTTTTAGAGTTAGATTTGAAATATTGGAAACTTGGAATACCATACACATTTTCTCTTCTGGATTGGCCGAAAATAAGAAGTGTTGGGAGAATTGCAATATAGTTTTATTGGAGAATCCAAATTAGGTCAGACCTGTGGCATCAGAAGGAGGACACATTAGGACACCATAAGATGAAGTTGAAGGCCTAGAGGAGCTGAAATTTTAACTTTATCTCAGTCCAATTCATCCATAAAATATCTTCCAGTCAAGGTTTGAAGAAGGAAAATCTATAGTTAAAGCAGTGGTGGATCACATAGAGAACCAACAAGCAGTCTCCAAATACTGAAGATGTACAAAAACATGATGAAAAAACAAGTATATCAACATAAAAGTCAAAGGATTTTTTAAGAAGGAAAAATTGTATGGGAACTTGAACAAATCATTGAAACAAGGACCAAACCACTACAAAATAAAGCTATTACTGAGTACCTCATTTAGCGGAAGAAGTTACCAGATGCAGATTCGACATGGTAAGATGATGCCTTCATACAGATTCATACACAACTACCCAAGTATTGAGGACAATGCTTCTCTAAAGGGGAGGGGTATGTTAAGCCCTAAAGGTTGGGCACATTCCCCCTATAGTGTGGCACTTTACCCCCTATATGGTGGTGTATTACATGTTATTGATGTAGGCTTGGGTCTATTAGTTGTTATTGTACATCTATGTATCCTATATATAGGAAGGAGATATTCTCATGTTAGTAAGCATTGCATATTTTATTGTATTTTATACACAATACATTGTCTAAGGAGGTTCCTCACTCAAAGAGGATTGTTATTTATCTCTATTCTTCATTATTAAGGCGTGTATTACTCTGTTCTTGTCTAATTCTACTATTTTTGTGCTATTTTCTGGGACTTGGTTGCATAACAGTTTCCTCAATCTTTAATATGACTTCTTCATGCATACTTTCAATTTCTTCAATGTCATCTTTCATTGCCACATTTTTAAGGAATTTGTCAAGTGCGCTTCTAGTTTCTTGCCCTATCTTTTCTATCTCTTCTATTGTCAATTGATGACTTGTCCTTGGCTTGCTTACTTTTCTCTTCTTCCTGGATGTTTCTTCTGATGGTCATGCTTCTCTTTTCTTTTCTGTTGGAACAATTCTCGTTGGTTCGTCAGAATCTTGTTTAGAATAGGTTTTGGAATCTTCCAATATTTTCCATGTCTTCATTGGAACATACATATTTGGTAGAAAACCACCATTTTTTAGGATCTCTTTTGAATTGAATGCATGATTGATGCATTTAAATCTTGAAGCATACAAAGCCCTTGAATGCCTCCACTGCCTAGGATGTATTCTTGGATTATTTTTCATAATTTCTCTGATTTCTTCTCCATATAAGAACACATTGATGTTATTTTCCTTATGTCTTTGAGGAACTGTGGAAAACCACGGATTTTTATACCTGGATTATTGGAAGAGTTTTTTGTTCCAATCAAAGAACTAACTCCCCTTTGGTTCCTTCCAACTAAGAAAAGCAATGCATATCAAAATCCATTTGAAATGAAAAGGATTGCCTTTCTCTTTTTCCTCTATGCAATCGTCGATGAGCTCATTTAGTAGAAAGGTAGGCCAGTTCATTTGTATGCCTACAACACATTTTTCTATGGTTGCAATGACTGCTGCTAATACTTGGTCTAGGTGGCTCTTTTGAAAAATTTTGTAGACCAACAATTATACCGCGTGTTCAGGTACACAAGGTACTCCCAAAATACCAAACACCTTCAGCAACCGCTTCACACAAAAAGATCACAGATCAACACACCGATGTTTGTCACGTGGTTAAAACCCTCGAGGGGGAAACAGTCCATGGCCCCAGCCAAATAGCTACTTGGAGCAATTTATTATGCAAAATAAAGAAAGTTACATGAGATTCTCATAATCGATCAACTAGCCAAGGACCCTCTATGCTCTTTAAATAGAGATCATAGACCAATCGGGTGTTAAGCCACAAATCAATGGTAGGTATGATCTAAGAGAAGTTGAACCGTCGGATCACTTTATGTCTAGAACATATTGTGACCGTCGGATTAGAATATTTACAAATGCATACTAATGCATACTAAGGAAACACATTTTTACCGAATGGATATATTACACAAGTTGATCTTAACTAACTCCTAAGTGTTTAAATATCCTAACATCCCCCCTTAAGAACAACTTGGGATAGGATTGAAGGATTTACAAAAGTGACACTATTAGGAAAATTAAGGAGGCATTAGAGCCTATCCCCCCTTAAGGACACATTCCTGAACTCCTAACAGAGACCGAAGTTTAGAAAACTTTGCTTCTGTAAGAGACTTGGTGAAGATGTCTACAACTTAATCATCTGTACGGCAATAGAGCACTTCAATAACACGATCATGAACAAGATTTCTGATGAAGTGCATGTGTAACTCGATGTGTTTGCTGCGTTGATGTAGAACTGGATCTTTGGCAAGCTTGATGGCACTTTGATTGTCACACCAAAATGGAGTAGGTTGCTGCTGCTCGAATCCAAACTCTGAAAGGATCTGTCGAAGCCATAAAGCTTCTTGACTGGCATTAACTGCGGCTCAATATTCTACTTCTATTGAAGAAAGAGCAAGAGCTTGTTGTTTCTTACAAGCCCAAGTGATAGGTCCAAATCCCAGACTGAAAACATAACCTACATTAGACTTTCGATCATCAGGATCGCCGACCCAATCTAAATCAGTGAAACCAACCAACAAAGGTTTCCCCCCTATACTGTAATGAATCCCAAACTGAATTGTACCTCGAATATATCAAAGTATTCTTTTTGCTGATTTCCAGTGATTTTCATGAGGAGTTTGCATATAACGGGCAACACGACCAATGGCAAAGGAAAGGTCAAGACAGGAATGAGTCAAGTATAAAAGACTACCAAAAAGCTGACGATACAAGGTGGCATCTACTTCAGGGGAAGTACAAGTGGCAGAAAGTTTGACTCCAGACTGGAAGGGAGAAGGGGCTGGTTTACAATATTCCATGTGGAAGTGACGAAGAAGGTCACAAGCATACTTAGACTGGGAAAGAAAGATTCCTTCTTTGGTTTGCAAGACTTGGAGACCAAGAAAATAATGCAAATGTCCTAAGTTTGACATTTCAAAATTTTGCTTAAGACTGAATTTCACATGGGTTATAAGTTTAGGGTCACTACTAGTAAGGATAAGATCATCAACATAAAGAACAAGTATGATGAGATGGTTTCCTACTTTCTTGGTATAGACATTGGGGTCAGAATGGCATCTAGAAAAACCAGTGTCAAGGAGAAAGCTATCCATTTTGGCATACCAAGCTCTAAGAGCTTGCTTAAGTCCATATAAGGATTTCTTAAGGAGACAAACAAGGCTAGAGTTATTCTAAACATATCCAGGAGGTTGTTCCATGTAAATTTCCTCATGTAAATCATCATGTAAGAAGGCATAATTGACATCCATTTGATGGACTTCCCAGTTATGTAAGGCTGCAAGGGAAAGAACAAGGCGGATGGAGTTCATTTTTGCTACAGGGGCAAAGGTTTCATTTTAGTCAATCCCTTCAACTTGGGAAAAACCTTCGGCAACTAACCTTGCCTTAAGTCTTTCAACACTTCCATCTGACACATACTTAGTTCTGTAGACCCATTTACATATGACAAGTTCTCTTCCTTTTTGGAAGACGAACAAGATCCCAAGTATCGTTCGCTATTAAGGAACGATATTCTTCATCCATAGCTGCATCCCAATCTGGATTTCTTGAAGCTTTTGCAAAAGTTTATGGATCATGATTCTTAGAAACTTGAGCTAAAAGAGAAGAGGGTTGCTGAAACTGAGAATGTGTTTGCCTTTGATCTCTAGGATCACCTACAAGATCACCAGCTGCTTCACATGTTGAACGGACCCATTGAGGAAGTATTGGTGCTGGTGCAATTGGAGAAACATGAGAAGGTGGAGGTGGATTTTCATCCTCATTGTCATCATCAGAAACTGGAGTTGGAAACCTGTCAAGGAAGCTGGAAGAAGAAGAAGAAGAAGAAGGCACAATCATCGAATCAGGCTCGCAGGCCAAAGATGGCACACCTGCCAAGTTAGGCTCGCAGGCCAAGATATTTTCATCAAATTTAACATCTCTTCTAATGATTATATCATGTGAATGGGGCTGAAGAAGTCTATAACCTTTTACATCTTCAGAATATCCAACAAATATGCACTTTTCACTTTTAGGTTGCAATGCTTTCCATTTTTCATCCGGAATGTGAGCCCGTGCTTCACAACCAAACACACGAAAGTGACTTACATCTGGTTTAATTTTACTCCATGCTTCTTTTGGTGTTATACCTTGTAAAACTTTAGTGGGTGTGTGATTAACTATGTAATTTACATAATTTATGGCCTCAGCCCAATATTGAAGACTTAGTCCCTTAGATTGGATCATACAATTAGCCATTTCTTTTAAAGTGCGGTTCTTCTGTTCAGCTACACCATTTTGTTGTGGTGTATATGGAACAGTCTGCTATTGTTGGATTCCTTGTTTAGTGCAAAAAGTAGTGAACTTGTTGTTAACATATTCTCCTCCATTGTCAGGTATTAACTTAATAATTTGATGACCAGATTGTTTTTCAACAATGGCCTTGTAGGCCAAGAACATGTTAAATACTTCGCTCTTAAGTTTTAGGAAGTAAACCCAAGTGCGTCTGGAGTAGTCATCAATGAAAGTTAAGAAATATTTGAAACCAGAAAAGGAAGCAGATGGAAAAGGGCTACATAAGTCACTATGCACAAGCTCCAAGGGAACTGAGGCGTGCCAAGAGGCATGCTTGTTAAAACTGTCCCGATGATGTTTTTCGAGTACACAACTGAAGCAAACACCATCCTTGCAAGATACCAGCGGAAGACCAGTCGCCATATTGTCTTTACATAGTTGTTGCAATGAGCGATAATTTAAGTGACCAAATCGCTCATGCCAAAGTTTGCTCAAGTTATCACTATGAGCAACAAAAACAGAAGGAAAAATTGATGACCCAAAGTTCTTAAATTTTTACAACCTGGTAATATCATCAACAGTTCCAGTAGCAAGGACATTTTGAGGATTTTTAAAATCCTTGATTACAACTTGGTGAGGTGTAAACGTCACATTTTTACCTTCACCTGAATGAGTAATTTGATAGACTGATAACAAATTGTAGGAAATTTTTGGAACACATAGTACATCACTGAAATGACCATTTTCTACTGGAACTGTTCCAGATCCTACAACACTTAGAGATCTATCATCACCAACAAATATTTGTTTGGTGTTACATTCATGCATAGTAGAAAATATGGCTTGATCCTTAGCCATATGATAAGATGCTCCAGAATCAATGAGCCATTCATTTGAAGTAGAAGAAGAATATGCAGTATAAGAGTAACCAGAAGCACAAAGTGCATGTCCATGAGAGTTAGATTCTGAAGATGAATCTATGCTGATGTGGTGCTTCTTCATTGCTGCGTCCAAGGCTGCCATCTTCTTGAAACACTTAGATTAATCATGATTATCTTTCCCACAAAAATTGCAATGACGCTCAGTCTTCTTTCCGTTTTTCTTGGATCCTTTGTCATTTTTTAAAGGAGCTTATTGAGAGGGTTTGGGACCCTTGTTGTTTGGCTTATTATTGCGAAAATTATGTTTCTTGGGAGGCTTGGACTTTTCTTTCTGTTGGGACAATAAGGCTTTCCTAGATGTATCTGCATTGTTAATTATTCCAAGATGAATGAGCTTATCTTGCTCTCTAATTAAGGAATCACAGAAGGATTCAAGACTAGGCTCTTGATAGCTAGCTACAGTCAAGGATTCTTTCATGGAGTAGAATGTAGATACAAAAACAGAATATGTAGGTCCAAGTTTGGAAAGAATATGATAAATACATTGTTTGTCTTTTTTCTTAATCTTGCATTCTACACATAAGAGTCTAAGAGTTTTATACTTAGATAAATAGTCTTGAATGCATGAAAAATCATTTGGATTCAAGGAAAGCAACTCATTCTCAAGTTGATGACCCCGAATTTCATTGTGTTTACCAAACACAGATTCCAACTTTTCCCAAACTTTATCAGGTTCATCAATGCCAGATATGTGGAATCGCAAATCAGTAGAGATTGACATCCCAATCAATCCAAGAGCTTCATCACATCTATTTTCCCATTTAATTTTCTTATCATCATCAGTGGGTTCTGTTTCTTTCCCAGAGGTTATCCTAAAAAGTCCTCTACTTCATAGAACATCCTCCATACGATATTTCCATGAGAAATAGTTAGAACTTATAAGTATAATATTACAAGGGGCAGCCATACTATAAAATAATGGCTGAAAAAACATAAACTAACTGTCTGGTTACAAAGAGCTTGAAAAAAATGTGGTTTTAAAGAAAACGGCACTGAAAACTGATTCTGGATGATGAAGTTATGCTTGATCAAAGAAAATGTTGAAGATGTCCCCAATAGTGATGTGGCGGATATTAACTTGACTAACTTAAAAAAAGAAGCTCCCTCTTCCCAAGATCAACCTTTGACAATCACTTTTACAAATAAAGTTGCTTTGAAATGAATCACTTTTGTAGAATAAGTAATGTTCACTTTTACAATAATGTGACTTTTAAATAGTGTGGCAATAAATTAAAAGACTTAAGTGACTCCCTTTTATTTTATTTTATTTATGTGAGATGCACTTTTACAATAAAGTAACTTGAAAATAGAAATTGCATGCACTAAAAAGTACCTTGATAAGACTTGAACTCAAGACTTATCAAGGTGTAAAGCAACTTTGGACCAAGTGAGCTAAGTTTAAAAGGTACGTAAAAGTATGGAAAGATGAAGGTTTTTTTTTTTAACTCTTCTCTCTCGTTTTCTGTGCTTGCTTTCTTTTCCTGCAAATCACAAAAAAAACAAAAAAAAAAAACAAAAAAACTTTTTCCACACAATGGGGTTAGATCTTTATTAGCTTACCCGAAAAGTCTACGTTTTCAAGTTTTCTTGTTGTTTCTGATTTGCCGTGATCGCACAAGGTGCACAACAAAGAGCATACGTAGCCGAGAAGACAAGAAACAAAACTTTCTCTTGCTGTTTCTGACTCGCCGCGATCGCACAAGGTGCATGGAAAAGAGCATACACAGTCAAGGAAAACAACAGTCTGAAACTAAAACATAAAAGATCTAATAATAAACTGATAAAATATGAGATATTTAAAAAAAAAAATCCGTCATTGTAACATTGTACCTTTAGATTCGTCGAAATGGGTGTTTCTGGAGCAAACGAAAATGGCTTTCGGTAAAACGAAAACTATTTCCCAATGAAAACGGTGCTTCGAACGCAATGGAATAGCTTCCATGGGCCAAAAATGCACAAAAAATCTAGAACCATAAACTCTTTCAAAGTTTCGGCAACACCGGTTCCAGATCTTGATCAAAACCGAAAGCGACTCTTCATAAAAGCTCTGATACCATGTTTGGGTACACAGGGTACTCCCAAAATACCGAACACCTTCAGCAATCGCTTCACACAAAAATATAACAGATCAACACATCGATGTTTGTCACGTGGTTAAAACCCTCGAGAGGGAAACAGTCCATGTCCCCAGCCAAATAGCTACTTGGAGCAATTTATTATGCAAAAGAAAGAAAGTTACATGAACTTCTCATAATCGATCAACTAGCCAAGGACCCTCTATGCTCTTTAAATAGAGATCATAGACCAATCGGGTGTTAAGCCACGGATCAATGGTAGGTATGATCTAAGAGAAGTTGAACCGTCAGATCACTTTATGTCTAGAACATATCGTGACCGTCGGATTAGAATATTTACAAATGCATACTAAGGAAACACACTTTTACCTAACGGATATATTACACAAGTTGATCTTAACTAACTCCTAAGTGTCTAAATATCCTAACACCACGAATCTAACTGCATCATCTTTTTTTTGTGACTGAGAACCCTATTGTTGGCTGCTTTGGGTAGACTCGGGTTTACTATAATCAACCAACAACACCCCTAGCTCACTGGCCCTTTCGGCGACAGACCGCAAAGCGGCCTGAAGTCTCACCCGAAGTGACTCTAATGGGTTGGCCAAGGACTCAAGTGTCTTGGACCAGGTTCTGTGGTGATCCTACTTGCAACTCGCAGCTCTTCTAGCTATGGGGTCTCTTTCTCTGTGCGTCGCACGACCTTCTGCTTGCATCGTGCGATCTCCTCATCTCGCAGATCTTCTAGCCGCGAGATATTCCTTTATACCGTTGTGCGGTCCTTCTCTATGTTGCGCACTTTCCCTAACTCGCGATATCTCCGGCCTTATCGCATCGCCGCGCACCGTGCGACACGCAGCTCCTGCCCAACGCTAAGTCCTCGACCAGCAGTATCACGCATCGCAGCTCCTCTGCCGATGCGGTATCACCTCTCTGTGATATCCTACCTCCGCGGTTTAGCACACTTAGCGTTGCTCGTGTCGACGTGCAAGACTTAACATACAAGGCTATTCGATACTGCAACTAGTGACTGTTTCACGCAAAGCATAAATGAACCATATACAACATGCCAAAGACTTCCAACTTATGTTTATCCTTATATATTGCTGTGAACTGATTAACACATTCATTCATTAAACTGTAAACAAAGCCCATGAAATGATTGAGAACTGCATAAGTAAACATAAGACATAAACCAATCACATAACACTTGATTTTAATGTGGTTCACCTCCAGGATGGAAGTTACGTCCACAGAACTGTGTTTTTCTTATAGCTCAGGGGAAGGTAAAACACAGTTCTGCTGCACTGCATATGTAGCTCAAGATCTTCTCTCTTAGATCTCTTTTCTCTCTATATTTCTCTCCTACAATATACTCTTCCCTCTCTGTCGATCCCTGCGGATCGTTACATGCATACTCTATAAGCCAGCTACTGGTTACAGTAAGATTGCTACCGCTAATAACAGAACCAGAGCTAGGCTTTTACAATAGTATAATAGTCTACAAAACACTACTAACAACTGAATGAACCAACTACTGACCAACTAACCAGCCAACCAACCCACCAACCAACCAACCCTTTTACAATACAAAATATATCCCTTTATAGGCAGCCCGAAGGTCTCGCCATTACAACACTGTGGGCCTGTCTCAACAGTAACCCAAAACCCTAACTAGTGACAGTTGGCCATATCTGTACTTGAGGTAGCCGCTTTCTGTCACACCACAGCTCTCTGCAGTCTTCCATGCTTCCCGACACTGATCATGGGTACTATGCACCGCTTCTCTTTTCTGTCCTTCGTCTTCAATGCTTCAGCCTCGTTGCTCCTTCTCCTTTATGAGGGTCACTGAGCCCTCCTGTCTTTCGCCGCTGCCTTCAATGCAGTGGGTGAGCTCTCGCTTCTCGGCCGCTCAGGTACCGTTGCCTTTCTTGAATTTTCTATCTTAAAAGTCATGGTTTCCGGCTCTGCTCTGCAGCTGGAAACATGCTACGACGTCGTAGCTCTGTCTTATCTTCTTTCCGCAAAAACTTATCTCTCCGCTAAACTAGCAGCTTCTTTTGTAGTTGCGGGACCCTGCTCCAACACCTATGCTGGCTTGTTTGGTTCCATATCTCTCAGCCGTCCTTTTTTCCCAAATCCTTTTCTTAAATTCTATCTGTGAGAGGGATTATGTCTTCCCCAATGGAAGGAAGTCCGATGATTGACTCTATTAACTTGGTATCAATGAGAATTGGTTTATCCATCCAAAAAAATCCATCATGCACTTGTGACAATAATGGTATTTCACATACCTTTACTGGTGGGGCTTTTCTAAAGAATGAAATCTCCAACTTATTCAGTATCCATGTCTTCTCCAATCCTTTGGCCCAGGTTTTCACTTCCATAACAACCAACACTTTGGGGTCTGGACTGGTTATTTTGTTCAAATACTTATCCTTGGTTAAACTACGAAATCCTTCTTTTTCATTCAATTCATAATTTGCACAGGAAAATTTGTGCAATTGTCCATACAATCCTTCTTTAGTTATCACCTATTTGGTACCTTTCTGTGCCAAAAAAAATTTATCTTCAAAATTTGGGAGTTTCACAGACAGAGCGCCCACCTTACTGAAGGGTATGTTATCACGAATCTCTTCAATGGACTTTGAGAAATATCCACCATAAGTTTGAAAATATTCATGCATCATATCTTTGAATGATTTCTTTGATCTGTATTGTCTTTTGGGAGCCATAGTTTCATACTTCAAACTCCCCCCTTTTTGCATCACAGCTATCGCAAGTGGGTTTTCTGCTAGATATTGCTACTCCTTATAATAATCACTTTCCCCTTTTCATTGTTTAAGTAATCCACACTTTGTCGACTTACCTAGATTTGGTCTATCTTGGAGAAAGGAAATTCCTTGAATGTCTCAAAATTTTGATTGAATTGGTCCAGATTCGGCTAACTCTTTCCTTCAATTAGTACTATTTTCAACTCGTCATTTATTGCCACTAACTTATGCTAGACTTGTGCTCGACTTCATTCTGTCGCATTAAACTCGAGTGCACATGTCTTACTGCGAGTGATTTACACATTCATGTGTTAGTCAGGGGGTGAAGTACGAACTGATTTGTTTTCCATACTTCCTACTGTTGAGAAAGACTCAGGATTAACAATTTTATTTCTCCAGACCATAAGATTTTCCCCATTTGAGATGTTTCTAGGAGAAGTGAGAGGATTGTCCTTAATTTTCTTCCTTCTCCAAACTTTCTGTGACTTGAAGTTATCAATTTTATGACCCACATTGTTGCATCTGTTGCAGATAATGATTTTGCAGTCTTTAGCTCTATGTCTAGCTTTTGCACACTTCCATCACACAATAACCTTGCTTGGTTTCTTTCGTTTCTTGGTCTTTGTTTCTTTGTATCTTGTACCAAATTTATTTGGAGGAAAGGGTTTTTTACTTTCATTTAGCATTCTCATTCTTTTGATAAACCTGTTATTTATATCAAGTTGTGTTTGCAGTTTCTAAATTCTTTCTCATTTTTTCTCAGTTGCCTTTCCTTTTCATCAAGCAATCTTTTGTACTCGAGTATCTCAAGTTTTTCAGCTTAATGTTTCCTGATCATTCTGTAGGTTTCATCGCTTTGTCGTTGAGGTTTTTGAAGCTCATCTCTTAGACATAGAATCACTTCAGTTGAATTTGCAACATCCCTTCTTTTTGTAAGTTTTAAATCTGTGCAGAGAAGCAAAGCATACAGATTCTTTTAAGAAAAATAGAGATCACAACACATCAGTCACACACAAACATAGAGATTTACCCTGGAAACCCTTAACCGAGAAAACCAAAAAACCTTGGAGCAACACCTCCTATTTTCTCTTCATTACATTATGAAATCCTCACAATACAAAATATAGGTATTCCGCAACATCCAAATACCCTAATCCATTAACCCGGATTAGAAAAAGACTCCAATCCCTTAATCATGATTAAGTTACATATTTTTAGACAAATTCTAAAAATAGCCACAACAAGCTATAAATAGCCATAAAATCTATAAATAGCCAAAAACATTTTGCTCGTTACACTCGCATCGGAAACGGCCTAACGACCATTTCCGAATGGAATCGGGGCCTACGACCTGTTTCCCTTGAAGGTGCCTTTGGGATCGCCGAGCTGCAGCACTGACATGTGCACCTCCCCTCCATACGCACATGCAAAGAATATAACATATACCCAACACTTTTATCTTCTTCCGTATCCTCTAATTTTTTTCTTTGAAGATATTTTTCTTTGGACAATTTCTGATTTTCTATTATACCTTGCTCCATTTTTCTTTCTAATGCATCAATCTTGAGTTTTTCAAATTTACATTGTTCATCCATTTCCTGCAACTGATTTGTAAAGTATGCAACTAATGTCTGATTCTTTTTCTTTCCTTTTTAGTGTCTTCATGACATTGGTCGCCACTTATTTTACATCTTCTATGATATTTATTTGTGTGTGAATGATATCTGCCGCTTGTACGATTGAAGGATCATTTTTTTGTCATTTTCTTCTAGCCACAATGCTTCATCCATATCTGCCTTGGATCAAACTTCCAGATGTTAATCTATTTATTAAAGACACCCACTAAGTCTGATACCAATTGCTGGTATTAGGTTATTACTAAGATGGGGGGTGAATTAATAATAACACAGACATGTCCAAAATATGCAAATTTTCATATTAAAAAACAATCACACCAATAAATAGAACATCACATATATATATGAGAACAAATGTATATCTATATATATATGTATATGAAAAGTTACATCAATGGGAGATTTTAGTCTTCGATCATGAGCACCCACTCATTTAGATGTTCACTTGATCTCAAGTACAACTTGCGTCTGCTGGCACCAACCTGCAACAACTTCTATTTGCGTAAGACTCAACTTACAACCTCTAGGAATTGACTTGACCAAATATCAGTCTCATCGCACAAACTGTGACTTCTGTCTTCAAGCTCGTATTTGCGGAAGAACTGAGCTCTCTAGGTGTGGAAGTGACAACTTCCTTTTGTTCTCCACCACCCACTAGAAGGAGATCGTGATCCCCTGAATTTTATCTGCACCCATAGAAAGGATGTTATTGCAACCTGATAGTTCTCTAGAACCCACTAGAAGGACTTTTGAGCCCCCTAATCCTTTGCTTGTCTTGCCTCCCTCATTATGAAATATGAGTGTATAGTAAGTAGTGAAATGTTCTTCCTTCAAAATTTGCAACTGTTGAATTCTTATGTTTTGTGTCTGCATATATGTGTCATCTAGTTTCCCAAAAGATTATGATCTACGTTTTCCTCTTCAAGTTACACAACTATCACAATCCTTGATCTGTGTCTTTGTATTTGTGTCAGACAGCTTCCCAAAACAATTTAGATCTGTGTCTGTGAGTCTGCACTTGAATATATGCATCAGACCTTTCTTCTAAACGCGCCTGTGTTTGTTCAAGCCAGAACTTTATGCAAAGTACGTCTGCATATTTCCACACCAGATATTTTTTCGAAATACGTCTATGTCTTTCACATCAGAGCGTTCTTGAAAATATGTTTGTGTCTTTCCACGTCAGACCTTTCTTCAAAATATAGTGTGTGAATATAAGAATGATTTGCATAGTTATACTTATTGTTCACACATCCAGACTTCGGGTATCCTATCAACCAGTGATGCTAATCTTTCACTATAGCTCCGCTCCAAAAGAATATTCATGTGCGATCAACGAGACATGGATACCCCGAAAAACAAAGACTCCAAAGCTTTTCAAACAGTTAAATCTTCATCTTCCATAATCTTACTTCACAACAATCATATCTCTCCTATTTATAACATGAACTAGTATCAGTGAATACTCCCTGTAATATCATGCAATATCATTGATATGATATTCATGTAATATCCCTGATCTGATATTCAGATCAGAATATTAACTCTCCCTCATATCCAGATCAAGGACCATCATAACTCTCCTATTTATAACATGGACTAGTATCTGAATATCAAATCAATTAAATCTTCATATTCCATAATCTTACTTCACAATGATCATATCTCTCCTATTCTGATCTGATATCTTCATATTCCATAATCTTACTTCACAATGATCATATCTCTCCTATTCTGATTTGAATATCAGATCAGGGATATTACATGAACTCACAACGATCAAGGAGTTCATAATAACACTTTTTCGCAAATTTATGATAAATTATTGATAAATTATTGTGATATACATTATGTGGCACCCACTTTTCAATGATGATGGGAAGGTGTCTTGGTCGTGTTTTTAACTAATGTGATTTTTTTTTTGAAAAAATTAATATGAGTATTATTTGAAAGATAACCAAATTTTATTTATTTATAATAAACGTATATATATATATATAATGAAATAGACACATTTCATTGATGGTTAGTAGACTACTCGGTGGTTTCACAAAATTCTTATATTTTTATGTGGTGTACATTATAAGATGGGCTCATTTCAAAGATGGTTAGATTTGTGATGTACATTATGGGATAAGCACATTTCAATGATAGCTAATAGATGACTTAGTGATTTCACTAAAATATTATATTTTTTTGTGTGGCGTATATTATATAACAGACACATTTAAGTGGTGGTTAGAAAATTGTTAGGTGGTTTTACAAATTTTTTATATTTTTATGTGGTGTACATTAAAGGGCATGAACATTTCAATAATGGTTAGATTTGTCGTGTATATTATGTGAGAGACACATTTTAATGATGGCTAATTAATGACTTAATGGTTCACAAAATTGATATATATGTATATATTAAGTGAGCGTGATGGCTAATTAATGATTTAGTGGTTCACAAAATTTATATATATATTTTTATGTGTGGGGTGTAGATTTCAATTGTGGTTAGAAGATGAGTTGGTGGTATGAGAGTTGCATTACATGTAATTAATGTGAATATTATCTATAAGAGTAGTCCTCTACCCTGTCTACTCTGTTAACGTCTTTTCACAAAAGCACCGAAATTCTGTACAGACAACCGGTGGTGAATAACCCCCCCATGGCCGAAAGATGGTATAGACAAAGGGTAGTCTAATACATTAAACTCAGTCGCAACAACTCCAGCTTTCTGGGCCACCAGTTTCTTGAAAACTCACATGCAAACATTTCTTTCGTTGTTGAAATATATATCTATGCCACTTGCAGGGGAAGTCAATTGGCTTTAATGAAGGAAAGTATAAGTGTATAACTCATATTTTATTTTCGTCACCAGCTTTACTCCTCTTTCAGGTTGTTGCGAGGGCTTGTCTTTCTGTTGGGAGCTCAGAGGCTTTTAATGTTGTTTTTATAGTCAAAGGCTGCCAGGCAGCTTGTAAAAAAGGTAAGAAACTGACTTTCTTGAATGTTATTTTTATATTTGCGTGAAATAAATGATAGTCATAAGCGCCATTCATCGAAATTATATAATGATACTTTCATTGAAACATTCATAAAACGTTGGAGGAGGTTAATTTTACAGTAAATGGATTAGTTATTTGATTATATAATTTTGTTAGGTATAAACATAATTTTACTTCTTATATATCTCTAAATTAAGAGACTCCTTGGTTAATTCATAAATTGCTCTAAATTGATGGGCTCCTTGGTTAAATCGTAAATTGCTCGAAATTAATAGACTCCTTGGTTAAATAAAAAACCACGATAAATTGAAATTAAGCAGATATTCCAGGTAACTTGACGAATACTTCAAGAATTAGAAATGAGGGTGCGATGAAACGTCAGGTTCAACCTGACCTGTCTGTAACTTTATTATGACCGGAAAATATTTTCGTTGGTGTTGGTAAATCGATCGAGAAAGTTATACAAGAATATAAACCTTTCGGTATTTGTAACTTTCTTTAATACGTGTGGAGATAGATAACGTCCGTGGTGTACAATACATTATTTGTAACTTTCTTTAATACGTGTGGAGATAGATAACATTCGTGGAGTACAATACATTTAACTGTTAATCTCTATTTTCGAGATCAGATCACGGAAGGGGTGTTTATTGTGAGAAGGGAAATATAGGAAGGAAGGAAGGAAATATTTTAACGTTCGTGATGCTAAGAATAGCCTATGGGACAGACCAACTCGCATGCTGTTTTCTGCAATTCAATCTCTTGTCTGTTTAACTTGATGATGACGTCTCCAATTTTTCCACAGTCTCCTAGTTAAATAAATCATCTCAAGATTCATCCACCAAGACATTTGTGTACCTGTCCCTATTGTTCTTAAAGGCTTCACACTCTAAAATGAAGTGTTTTTCTGTCTCCACCTTACCAGCGGTGCAAAAAATACACACTCTTTCTGCCCAAGCTTCTTTTGGCCTTTTCCAGCGCCCGGTCTCACAACGAAGTTGATGGGAATTAGTCCTTATCTGAGCAATGAGAATTTTGGCTTTCCAAGGTATATTGGCCCCTATGTACGCCTTTTGATGTTGATTGTAGGTAGGGTTAAACTCTTCAATATAATACTTTCTCTTTCTCCCTAGCTCTTTATCCCAAGTTCGCTTGTGGAACTTATTGATAACAAAAGCCTTTATTTCTTTACTATTCGTAGGACAAGTACTCAAGCACATATCCCACTTGCTAAGCCATTTAATATTTTGCCGCATCCAAGTCTTCTTTTTTTTGCGCAATATGTCATTGAAGACAACCTTAGGCCATCTACCTTCTTCCATTTGCTCAACTCTTTTTAGATATCTTATGAGTCTCACCATAACGATTGCTTCAATAGAAGCCACCCCCATTTCACTTAGCATGATTTCGTATGGCATTGGAGTCTTAATTTTGAACTTGCTTGTGATCATGTGTTTTTGAATCTTTTCTATTTGCTTCCACTGTAAGTCAGAGGTACTGCTGGCCCAAACTTCACAACCATAGAGAACAACTGGGATCACTAAGAGCCCAAAAAGGGTTTGCATAGTTTTCCAGTCTCATAACTCTGCCTCTCTGCACCTATTTTGGAAAGCATAAAACGCTTTCCAACCTCCCAGAGTTCTTTTTTCCTTGCAGCCTTCCCAACTCAAACTTTTTTTGAAGTCGATTCTGAGGTACTTGTAATCTTCCACTACTTCAAGAGTATTGTCTTCAAAGTAGAACTTATGTTGTTTATGTTTTCTTTTGCTAGAAAAAACTACCACTTTCGTCTTGCTAGTATTTACTTGCATCTCAACTGTTCTACAAAAGTGCTCAAGGGAAATCAAGTGCTCTTGCAAGCCAAGAGCAGACTTAGCAAACAAAATAAGGTCATCTGCATACAAAAGAAGCCTTATCACATACTTTCCCATGAGGACGCCATCCCTGCCCTCTAGGTTTAACCACTCTTCAAGTTTGTCAATATATAAGCCAAAAAGGGTAGGGTATAATGGGAACCCTTGCTTGACCCCAATATCGCTTCTAAAACTTTCGAAGATACCATCTAATGTTCTAATTTTGACTTTGACCTCCTCATATAGCCTATGAATAGCTGCTCCAAGATGTATAGGAACCCCAAGTTCCTCCATTCTATGCCATAGTTTATCCCTGCGAACCGTGTCAAAAGCTTTTTTGAAATCTACAAAGCAAGAGAAGGCTTCCCCTTTTTTCTCCCACACTTTTTCAATGATGTGCCTTAAAGTAATACCATAGTCCACCGTGGAATGTTTAGGTCTAAAACCTGCTTATCCTTTAGCACACATGTCCCTTTCTTCCGCCCACTTGCTAATTCTATTTTCTAGCATGCTTCCAAATAGCTTTGGAAACAATGGGTTTATCATTATGGTCCTATAATTGGAGGGATCGTTGACATCTCCGCTCTTGAAAAGAGGAATTGCGAGGCTAGTTGTCCAATCTGTAGGGAATCCCTGCTGAATGATGTTGTTGAAGACTCCTGTAATGTGAGATGCAAGAGTTTTTGAACCCCACTTTAGATATTCAACTTGAAGTTCTACTAAATCTTTGGCTTTTCCAACACCCAACTTTTTAATACCCACCTCAATCTCTTGCACGGTGAAAAGTTTAGTAATGGTGGCGGTGTTGACTAAGGGGAGAGGGGGTTCAACCTTAGGATTCTTCTCATAGAGTTTCCTTGCATACTCAAGCCACTGGTCTGTTGTAATATTGTTTTCAGTTTGCTTCTTGCTCGCTTGAAGTTCCTTCCAAAATAGTTTGGGGTTGTTTTTCCCAAGGAAGATTAGCTCTTCCCTCCTTGAGACCATGAAATCAATTTTTTTCTTCCTTATAATCTGCTTGTAGCTTTTTAAGTCTCTTTCTTTCCAATTTGAATCTCTCCACCTTCTCCTTGCTTTTTTGCACTCCTCATCGAACCAAGCATTAACATGAAAGCAATTTGTTTCACGTTTCTTATTCTTTGCTCTTTTGCATTTTGTAAGTGCCCTTTGAATTAAATTAGTTAGATCTTGATTATTAAGGCCTTAGGATAGAATTTCCTCCCTCTTACAAAGTCTCTCTAATGCCTTCCTAAAGACATTGCAATTCTCTTGAGTCAAAATAATTCCGCCCTTTGCAAAATGTTGTTGAATGTGCTGATTTTTTGTCCCCACTTGTTGCTTATCAGTCCAAGAAAGACTTAGATAGATCGGTTTGTGATCAGATTTTAAATCCCAAAGTTGTTCTCCAATCATAAATATTTAGGCATGAGTCAGATTAGCAACTAAAAAAAGCATAACGATGGAATATAATTCTAAATTAAGAAAAAATAAAAACCCCTAATTCTTTCATTGGTTTGGAATTGGTTTGATTCTCAAATTGATCTAATTTCATTTTTCCATCAAAAGCTATTCTTTTAGCCCTAATTTAGTTCTTTCACTTATTTTTAAATTAGCTATTTTTTTAAATATCTAAAAAGGTTAAAATGTAATGATTAAAAACAATTAAGTGTATATATTGATAAGCTATTACATCATCTTTGTATCACTAAATAACATCATAGATCTATCTTAAACCCAGATCTATCAAGTACTAAGAGGGATCCATTTTTTGTGTATTTTTTATATATTTTAAACTCAAGAACCTTTATTACTTTATAAATCCTAGTTTAAGTTTTAATTTTTTATTTTACATACTTCATGAATTTTTTAAAATCCTTTTCATATTTTTTTTTATTTTACGGAGGACATTGACTTTTTTCATAAAATATTTATTTTATTTTTGATAGCTTTACGTTACATTACAACATCTACCCCATGTTGGGTTGTAGAGCACCTCGCTCTTGATGCAATAATATGAATGATATAGATGTAGGCCCAAAAAGGCCTAATGACCTCTTAAGGAATTGGTGCACATGTAATCTGGCTAGAGGAAAAATGTCACAAACATCGCTAGGATTCTCTAGAATTCCCAATGCAACCTAGAGGGGTCGAGCACTATAGTCTCTATTATGTAGGTGGTTGATCTTTTGGAGAGGCTCTAGAGACATGTCGCAGGGGTGCCACATCCATGGGTATGAATTATGTAATGTCTTTCTGTTGTTGTATTATGATACCACGAGACCCATGTTGCACATGATCCTAAGGAGTATATGCTATACTGTTTTATTTTTTGTATTACCAACTCTAGGAACAAATCTTATTATGAGAGGCTTGAGGTGAGATAGGTTGATTTTTTCTATGACAGACCATATTTTTTCGACATGATGAAAATTCTTTATTATTCCATATATATATATAACGACTTTTGTCAGTTCTCTCCTCTACGAAGTCGTAAGCTTGAACCCTACTACTGGAAACATGTTGTTGGATGAGGTTGATTACGAAGAGGAGCTCGAGCATGGATCAATTTCCTGCACAGATGAGGAATTCATTTCGGGAGTCAGGATGACGTTAGTCAAAGAGGAGCTAGAGATATAGAGCAACATGCCACCCAAGGCCATAATGCAAAGCCCTGTTGTGGATAATAACAAAGTTGACATTAGCACATTCAAACCTAAAAAACCGCAGAAATTTTACAGAAGCATTAAGCCAAGGAAAGTTGGTGGAGAGATAATAGTAGGGAAATATATCTATCTTGACGAAATCCCAAATTACTTGACACAGGCACTAGTTAGTAGGTTTTGTGGCAAGGTGGTAGGAAGTGAAGCCCTCTAGAGATGCATAGATGCAAATTGGAAAAATTATTTAGAGTATTCACTAGATTTCCACGTACTACCACGAGGGTGGTTTCTGATAAAACTTCGTAAGGAGGAGGATGGCTCGAAGATCCTAGCACGTAATTGGCATCGGGGGCCCTCTAGTTTGATTCTTCAAAAATGGAGAGTGGATTTCAATGCTAGAAGGGAACCACATAATATGCAGTAGGTTTAGGTCATTTTACTAGGGCTTCCAATGGGTTTTTGGAAGGAATCGATATTGGAGGAAATTGGAAATAAATTGGGGAGATTTGTAGCCTTGGAACAAGATTGGGAAACCAAGATTGATTGGAGGTATGCGAGAATTCTGGTCGAAATGGCCTCAAGAGAAGGACTGTTTGAAGTATTAAAGATTGAAATGCATGGGAGTTCTTGGATACAAAATCTTGATTACTGGAAGCTACCGTTCAAGTGTTACAATTGTTGAAGAGTGGTACATCTACAAAAGGAATGTACTATGCGGAAGGAGACTGGAAAGACCCAAAAAGGTACGGGTAAGGAAAGAAAGAGGCTTTGACAAAACCCCAAATTTACACAAAAATATAAAATTTTGAGATAGCATAAAATGTTATAGTTGCAGTTAGATAACTGTTAGCAGCTATTATAAGATATGAAACAGACAAATAAAAGTAACCAATTAACTTTAACATATAAAATTAATGTTGTTTTAATTTTGATATGTGATGTAAGTAATTCTACATTTGATTAATTAGTTCTCCTGATGGTTTGAATGTCAAGTAGGTGAGGAGTCATTTTCTAGTCGGGGCTTACTTAGCATCTGCTAACATATCTAGATTCTCTACATCTTTACAGGCTTGACAGGTAAATTTTTACCCAGTTAAAAGTTTATTAAGGCGTTTTTACCAGATATACTTCTTACCATAGAAATATACTACTTGTGTAAAGATTCTGCTTAGAAGACTCAAGAATCCGCAAGGTAAAGTTTTTGTTTCTTTTAATTGACTCACAATACTATTTCACCTAGTCTCTGTATCAGTAAGATCTTAAGATAGATAAAGATTTATTTTTAACGTTACTCTAATTGATTTCCAGTTTCAGAAAATCTCATGATAATATTTCAAAACTCCTCCTTAGATATAATAGCCTACTGCTATTATCATTATAATAATAAAAGCTCTGCTTATCAATGTATAAAAAAAATGGACCTATGCCATTCGGAACATAAGCCAAAGTCTTCCTTTTTAACTCTAATTCAAATAGGACTCCACATGGTTAAAATTATCAGCTTATCATCGTGATTGGAAATCCCATTCTTTTTATGACAAACATTGGGCGATGACTTCACATTACCCTTCTAACTACTAGATTGTAAATGTAGTGCAATAATATTCTAGATAGTTTATTGTCGTAAACTCTAAATTCTAACTTAACCTTGATCAAATTTTACTTAAAAACTTGGTTCATAATGTGGAGTTCAAAGATCATGTACCTGTACGTTTTATATCCTACTTCTAATACTTTAGATCCCTTTTAAGAATAAGAGTTATTCCTATGTATAAATATTACTATATTTATACTCACCTTATAATCTTAAACCTACTTCTTATTGTTTTAACAATCTGTGTTCATGATTTTAAACCATATTAATAAAGGCATTAACAAGCTTATTTAAACTTCTATTATCCTCTTTATCCTTTCTTATAAGTTGGGTGAAAAAAAGGTTAAAGGATCTTTGCTATCATAGCATCAAAACATCACTTAATTCTTTGAGGAACAAATGCCTCGACTCCATGAGCAAATAGATTCTTTACCCAAACTATAAACAAGGTTAAACATTATGTTAACATTGGTATAACACTCATTTAAAGTCGAGGCTTGACTCCGTTGGAGTGATAGGGTATTGACTTTTCGCTATATAATGATATGATTACATGCATTAAGAAATTGATTGTCAATTATTTGGTTCGACTATGTGCAGTGATAACTATATACAAACACCCACTGAGAGGTGAAAAGATATGAGTACACGTGGAGCTTTCCTTACCATGCAGATTGTGATTTAAAAGTCTTCGTTGCAACCCTAGCTTCTCATTTTTTCATCAAGGGTTTGGTCTTTGCATGGTTTGGGTTTCACTGAGGCCATTGAGGGCTCACAGTTGCTTGCCTCCCGCTCCACTGTCTGTGCAATAACCCTAAAAGTCATTTTTTAGAGTGAGAGTTTACGCCATATCTTGTGAATGAATAGTTATCTGCAATTACTTTGCTATGCATGTGGGTTGTTTTACACATTCGCTAGTTACAGGGTTAAAGTCATGGTTTCTTTGTTACTGCCTTGACTTGCCCTTGATCCTATTGACAGTGTAGTTTGCATTGTGTGTCCTTCGTTGTCTCTGTCATTGCAAAAATGAGGGTTTGGATTTCCCTTACGCTGGTTGTAGTGCTGTTGTTCCTTCATGAATCCCTCATCTTCACTTCCAGGTGAACAGGATAGTTGATGTGCTTGAGGTTTCGGTCTGCCTACCTCTTGACCTCGGTTTCCACAGTTCAGGTAACCTTCGTTTTTAACAAGTTGCAAGCTATGAATAAAATATGATTTCAGTGCTATACTCAAGTGTTAATTTAAACTACGATTTTTTTTAATATGCAGGTGATAGTTCGCAAAGCCCTTGGAAGAAAATGCTTCGCAAAGAACCGACGTTTTGTCCACGGGTAAGCCCTGGTTACCAAATGGTTCTCCTTGCTTATGCAGACCTTAAGGGACAGTTTTCAGATGGAAGAGATTATGGCATGAATGTTACCCAATCTTGGTTTGTTGTTCTTCAGTTTACTAGCTTTTGGTTTTTGTTTAAACCCTTGCTTTCAGCAGGGTGACTCCAACACAATGTCGTGACTTGTAAAGTTTTCGTCTTGTATAAAAAAAGGATTTTATAAAAAGTAGTTTTAATACTTGGTTTGTTGCTTTCATTATTTAAAACCCCATATTACAATATGGGTGCATCGGCTTAACTCTGGTTTTTGTACTATGTTTATGTTTAAAGCCTTACGGCCTATCATGCAATACACAGTTCTTTTGAAAACAAACGGGTTTCCTTTTCAGCTCGGACTTAGTTTACCCTAAATTTATTTATATGACTATTTAACATAATGTTGTTTATGTAACTCTGTGTAATTAATATTATTCGTCTGTGTAATAATATGTACTGTTTATTAAATGCTTTAAACTTTTGTTAATGGTTTTTAGACTAGGGTTAAACCATTGCATTAGGATATAATTTATAATTTTTGTTATTCGCTCAGAAATATGAGCTAGGTTTCTCCTTTGAATGAAACCCTGGTTAAAAAATTATTTTAGTTTTATTAAATGAGCTCTGCTACTTGTAAAACAAATATTATTTTGAAAAAGTATTATTATTAGAGTGTAATGGGTTTGCTTAACTTTGTATTTTAAACACTTAATTGTTAAAAATACTGGGACTAGTAAGTAACAGTTTGTTTGTTTATGTTTGTATAAAAAGATCCAACAAATGGATTATAACTTGGTTGTTATTATTAGAAACAAAATTATTGTTAGATTAGGGTTTCGACACTATAGTTTTCTTTAGCAGAAAATAAACCTGTTAGTATTTGTAGTACAACTCTTACACAGATACATAATGTTAATTATTTATCCTATTCTTACTATTTTACTGAATTGTTAGCCAGGGTTTTATTAGAATTATTCGTAAACATTATTTTAGTAAAGAGTCTGTTTTTGATAAAGAATAATACTTTTCCTAAACCCTTTTTATTTATAGTAACTATTGTCTTAGTTTTGGTTAACCAAATAAACAAATTAACTAAGTAAATATATTTTCTTTCTCAATACCAGAATTAATTTTTCATATCATTTTCCTAAGTTAATAGTATTTGTTAATGTTTAGACTATTATGATTACTAAGTAAACTATATACTTATAAATTTATATCTTTATTGTACTGAAAGTAAACAAGTAGTTTTAGTTGTATTACTTCTACTGCATAAACAACAGGTTACTAAGTAAAATACAAAGAAAAATATATATGTAACATAACACAGTTTTCCATCCTGCATGTTTTAAAATTCAAAAAGATAACAATGTACTATGTATAAACATAACGTATTTTCTATTAGAGTATTTATTTATAAAAAGATCCTTCTACTTGTGCTGAGTTATTGTTATTTCTTTTCTAATGTACTTACCTACATAAACTGGTTAATATTAAACATATATAAACAGGTTATTGATCTTTTTTGATAATAATCTATATACAGAAATAATTTACTCTGGTATTATGAAATGCATAATACATCTATTCATTTCAGATTCCTATCATATCCTTCATCTATTTAAGATATACTTCTTATGCTGGAGTACGGTCTAGTCCTTCTAGATGTGGAAAAACACAGGTTAGGATTATTTCTTATATAATTCAGATTCACTCTTCAATAAACTAAAAGATTACTAACTTTGACAGTTCACCACCACTAGTACAAGTGATCAATTTTGCCACGGCAAAATGTGGCAATATCCACGGAAAATCGTGGATATTGCCACGTCTAAGTGTTTTTTTTCCATGGAAACAATTCCGTCGCAATAGAGACGACCCCTAATTTGCGTTGCAAGAGCGGCAATGTTCTATATTTCGTTATATGTCTAAGCCGTCGCTATATCCACGCCTGGCCATCTCTGTATCCACGCCTGGCCGTCGCTGTATCCACGCTCTGTATAAGGTTTAAAAAAAAAAATGCAAACCCAGGAATAAGACGTCTCTATAGCCACACCTTGCCGTCTCTGTATCCACGCCTTGCCGTCTCTGTATCCACGCCTGGCCGTCGCTGTATCCATGCTTTGTATAAGTTAAAAAAAAAAAAATGCAAACCCCAGGAATAGCGACGGGGATGCTATACCTATGACGGGCAGACTATACCTGCTCTCAATTCCCCTTACCCTTTAAATTATTTTGTTAGGCTGTAATCAATAGTTGATGTAAATTTAGTGCCTCACGTCTTAATGTTCAATAGCCAATGTAGGGAGTCATTGTAATGATAGGATGCCCTTATACTTCATCTATGAAAGTAGCATTTGTATTTTTTTTGCAATACAAGATTCACAGTGGCACATTGATAGAATTATTGACAAAACTATCTACTAATCACAATGAGCTTTTGTTGCAATATAGATTTTTGGGAAGGTGACACGTACTCCTCAAGATGACTGACCATGTGCATCCTTCCACAAATTTATAATCTACATGCAACCCAACCAGATCCAATGACTCGAATTATCAGCTGAGCAATTGGAGCAGATCCTGTGACATGAATTATCTGATGATGGGCATAGGTTCCAAAATTAAATCATAGTTTAGCAAAGGTGATACATGGAATTTTAGTTTATTATAGCCATCTCTACCAGAGTACCTAATTCAAAATCCCTCTCAACGAAATTTCTATAAATATCTTCAACATTCTATAGTGTATGATTAAAGCCAGGATTGCCTTTACTGTGACTATTTTCATATGGACTAATTTGAGAAGTTTGTGCTCATGCAAGACCAGCATATATGAAAAGTGTGCAACCTTGGCAAAAAGCCTCCAGTTACCTATTTTGGTCTTTTGTCTTTATACAAACAGTCAGAAGTACTCTTACACATTCGGTATGGCTGAAAGCCAATAAATTACATCATATAGACATCCCTTCAAGGGAAGAAATATCTTTCATTGCAAAATTATTTATAAGCCAAGCATGAAAGCTTTGGTGTGCTAATTCCTCAAACTGTGACAGGCTCCAAGCTGGATTTTTCCAAGGAAGCAGCGTAATTTCTAGCCCATTGGTCATAGTGTATTATCTCTTCCAATGACGGTTGGTGCAGTAGCTCATTTTTTTGTTTTTCACATGTCATTTCAACAATCTTGAAAATATCCAGATAGGAAATTCTGCAAAAAGAAACAAACATAAATTTTAGACAGAAAAGGCAACGTTAGCTCACCTCTTCTATAACTTCATTTCAATGTCCATTTACATGTAGAAAGTATGTTATCAACTTGTTACACAGAAATTTGCAACTTTC
>LPNX010344007.1:2576-37779 GCA_001517045.1 Pseudotsuga menziesii | reverse complement strand
ATAAAGTGGTCCAAAGGGGCTAATGAGTCTGCAGCGGGACAAGGGAAGGCCATACAATGTGTGATTCACCTAGTGTGGTGAAATCCGCTATAACAATCCCCACCAATAGTAGAACAGTCTCCTTCCTCTTCCAAAGCTAAAAAGGTAAAAAGAAACTTGGATTTTAGTGAGAAGGCCTGTGAATTTGCAGCACATAGTGAAAACATTGTAAACCTGCCCTACTCATATTCAGAAGAGGAACAAGAGGAAGGTGCAGACCTAGCTTTGCAAATTGTAGCAATGAATGAAGAACTACCATCCCCTACACCACAAGAGCAAGAGGAACCGGTAGAAAAGGCTTCAACCAGCAAGCCCAAGACTCAAAGAATAAATCAAGTGTTGAGGCAAATGTATGAGATGGAGATTTTGGAAAGGGAAATAAAGAAAAATAATGTTGCATTGACCAGTAGGAACAAGCTGCTACATAAGTCTTACCTAGAGCAGAGAGAAAGGTATATTTTCTTAAAGAGACTGAATAAAAGGTACCTAAAAGACAATACTACATTGTATAGGATGATTAGGCTCCAAAGACTGCTGCTGAAGGAGGCCAAGGCAAATCCTAGCAGCCGCCCCACATTGGAAACCTTAGTTGAAGCTGCAATTAGCCTTCAGCCTCCAGAAACAAGCCAGGATACTATTAACCCTCCTAGCACAGAGCCTGCTGAAGAAGAAAGCTGAGCAGACAGACCTAAAAGAACATTTTTGAAAGAAAACTAAGAATTTTTGGAAAACAGGGCTTTCGGTGGCTTAGGCGGAAGCTGGGGCAGTTCATTAGCCACCGAAAGCGTCGCATTCGGCAGCTAACGGTTCTGATAGTCTGGCCTCTTAGCCACCGAAAGCAGGTAGAGGCATAAAATTAAATTTTGACACACACGACCAGTTTTGGGAGAATAGGGATGGCTCAGGGGCAAAGTATAAAGATGAAGGACACAGAAGAAAGCATCAGGAAAGGTTTGTTTCAGTTTTACTATGACATAATAGTAGAAAAGGTCACCAACACCTAGTTGTCAAAGAGAAACAGTGACCTAACCAGCACAGGACTAGTGGTAGTGACTTCCAGCAGTTACTTTATTTATCAGAAGGTTCATACAGTGAATGAATTCTATAGTTAGTTAGACTAGTAGTTAATTAGGGTTTTTCAACCTAATTTTGCAAAAAACAATTATTTTGTTTATTTTTGTTAAATCAGATCTGAGTATTTTTGTAAAGGATATAAAGCCTAAGACTTATTTAATTGAAAGGGTTCGATTCCAGGGACTTATAGACCTATACTATTATCAGCTTCTCATTTTGCTCATGATTTAATATAAGCTCTTTTGTTATCATTTGTTCAGCTTCCATTTCTGTCTTTTCTATGCGTATGCTTAAATGTGTTATTCAGGTTATATTCAAGTTAATTAATGAATGATAGCTGTCACCCTATTGGTATGTTGATAAGATTTGAATTATAAGTGCCTTCCTGATCATGATTTAGCCATTTATATGTATATGTCTTATGTATGAATCTGCCAGCATCATGAGTTCTCCATCCCTGCACCATATTGTCAACCTCTAAACAGTGGTAACTAAAAGCCTTGTACTTGATTGAGTTTCATGCATGTCTTGGGAGTGGAAGGTCATATAGGTCACTTGACTTGATCCATATTAGAAAACCCCAAAAACATTGTAAGTTACCAGGCATCCTCGAGCTGCAACCTAGAGGTGTTTCCTGGAGTGATTACAAGTTCCAAGACATGTTCACCTGATTGCTGCAAAGCATATTCTGAGGTACCTGAAGGGTACAATTGATTATGGGCTCAAGTATAAGGTGGATCAGAATGTTAACCTAGAAGGTTATGTTGATTCAGATTGGGCAGGCAGTGCCATCGATAGGAAGAGCACTTTGGGGTGCTGCTTCAGTATGGGATCAAGTGTGATCTCTTAGTTTAGCAGGAAGCGGTCCTGTGTGACACTGAGTACATCCGAAGCAGAGTATGTCGCAGCTTGTTCCGCTAGTTGTGAGGAAGTGTATTTGAGGAAGCTACTATCTAACTTATTTGATCTTCAGTTGGATGCTACTTGTATATATTGTGACAACCAAAGTCGTGTGAAGTTGTCAGAGAACCCGGTGTTCCATGACAAGTCGAAGCATATCGAGATCAAATATCACTATATCAGGGATATGGTGTAGAGAGGGGAAGTGAAGCTCCAGTATGTTGCAACGGATGAGCAGATAGATGATGTGTTGACCAAACCATTAGCTAGAGTGAAGTTTGATTACTTCAGGGAGAAGCTTGGTGTTCTCCAGATCAAGGTTCCCTCCAAAGGGAAGTGATGAGTCCATGAGCCTTTCTAACATGGTGGTAGGTTGGGCCTCCCATGGTCAGATATAAGTGCAGAGCCCTTTCCTCAGATGATAGATGGTGTGTCCTGTCATGTTGGTAAATATAAGTGTTGAAGGCCTAGTTACCAGGAAATTGATTCAGTCTAGGACTGAAGCTCAGCTTAGTGCTGAGAATCCATTCTCTGGGAGAATGGAGGCACCTAGTCAGTTACCAGGAAATTGATTTAGTCTGGGATTGAATCTTAGCTTAGCGCTGAGAAGCCATTGACTGGAAGGATGGAGGAACCTGGTCAGTTACCAGGAAATTGATTCAGTCTGAGACTGAAGCTCAACTTAGTGCTAAGAAGCCATTCTCTAGGAGAATGGAGGCACCTGTTCAGTTACCAGGAAATTGATTCAGTCTGGGACTGAATCTCAGCTTAGTGCTGAGAATCCATTCTCTAGGAGAATGGAGGCACCTGGTCAGTAACCAGGAAATTGATTCAGTCTAGGATTGAAGCTCAGCTTAGTGCTGAGAAGCCATTCTCTAGGAGAATGGAGGCACCTGGTTAGTTACCAGGAAATTGATTCAGTCTGGGACTGAAGCTCAGCTTAGTGTTGAGAGGCCATTCTCTAGGAGAATGGAGGCACTTGGTCAGTTACCAAGAATTTGTTTCAGTCTGGGACTGACACTTAGGCTAGACCTGAGAGCCATTCTTTGAGAATGAAATATGTAAGTGTTGTGCCTTTCTCTGGAAAGTAGATGGTGTTCCCTAATATGACAATAGATGTAAGTGTTGAGCCTTTCCTTGGATGATAAATGGTGTGTCCTATCATTCTAGTGGATGTGAGTGTTGAGCCTTTCTGACATGGTGGTGGAATTGTTCCTCCCATGGTCAGATGTGAGTGATGGGCCTTTCTGACATGATGGTGGATGTGTTCCTCTCATGGTCATATGTAAGTGTTGGGTGCGAATTTCTGACTAGGTCAAGTATAGATGTTGAAGAAGATAATGACCTACATGGAGGCTAGGCCTACAACCAACATGAAAAAGGGTTTCCTCTCTAGAACTTCCTGTGATGAGTAGAATTGAGATAGAACCAGTGATGATCCAGATCCAGTGATGATCCAGATCCGGTGATGATGCATATACAGTAATGATCTAGATCTAGTGATGATCCAGATCCAGTGATGATCTAGATCCAGTGATGATCCAGACTTGAATATGAAGATGACTTGATGATGATCCAGATGATACGAAGAAGAAGACTTGTGTTGATAAATTTGTTGATGTAATTGTAACTTCAGAATGTATTCACTTGTATTTCTTATCTATTGTAACCCGATGTTTATTCCAGGATGTATTTGATTCATGTCATGCCCCGATGTTCCGATCGGAAAGTTTCTATAATGAGAAAGTCATGTCAAGTCATTGTGGGTAACCCTCCTATTGGTAAAGGGTTAAAGTCCCCAAAGTTGTGGGGCCCTTGGGTTATTAGACTATCCTAGTGAAGTAGACCCTAGGTGAGTCATTGTAAGTTAGGGCAATAGTCCCCACCATTGTGTTACCCTCCTATTGGTCAGATGAGGCAAAGTCCCCACAAGTGGTGGGGCACTAGGGTTATTAGAAACTCCTAGATATGTCGGCTCTAGTAAGTAATTGTTAAGTGAGGCCGACATGTTGGAGTGCACCTCAAGTGAATAGAAGAATATAAATAGAGAGTGAGAGCCTCTCTATTTATCACTTGAAAACACATCACTCACTCACTCAAGTGTAGCGCATTAGTGAGGAAGGAAATACACTGGGACTAGACAAGAAGAAGACTACTGCTGTCGAGAGTGCATCTTACTATTTTGGGGATTTTACTATTTTGGTGCTGATTCTATCTCTGAGGAAGTTGCAGGTTTTTCTCCTTTATGGTTTCCCTGAGGAAAACTCTTTGTGTCTCTTGTCTCTTGTTATGTGCTTATGTTTTATTGTTGTGCTTGTTATTCTCTGAGTGAAAAGATCCTAAGATCATAATGCTAGCTTATATGATGAAAAACTAATATGGTATCAGAGCTAACCTGAGAAGAAGACATTGTGCATCTACATAAGCTAGGGCTTCTTCTTCTTTTTTCTCTCTCCACAATCCATCAGCAAAAGTATGCTAGGATGACTCTCCATTGAAGGGTGCATCTTTCTGTCGAAGTGGAATTCGATTCTGAGCATTTTCAGTTTTCGATGTGGAACTTAGGGATTTCTCCAAAAGAGAAATTTTTGAGTGAGACCAGCATAGGATTGTTCTCCTGGTTGGGTGAAACTCCAAGAAAATCAAACCCTGGTTTGACCCCGAGCTAGGAAAAAACCTAAAAACTAAAACTGATATGTTTTGGTACATTCACTATATTCCACGTTTGGAAAAGTCTCAGAAGCTTAAAATTGCAGGGGAAGAATATAAAATCCTTATTAATACGATGTCCAAAACTCAGCCTCAGATTCGCTACAGTGTGGGAGATATGATCCCTCCAAGTTAGGGTTCCAGCCTCTTCCAGAATTCATTCCTAAAGAGGACACCTGGGGAGAATTGCAATATCTTGGGCTACATAGGTCCAAATGGAATTACTAAAGATTTTACAGAAAGGTCACAGACTATAATTTTTGTGGTATGAATTTTAGCCTCAGAAGATGAACTAGTGACACGTGGCATGCCGTACAACTTAGCTGTTTTGAACATTCCTGTAACAGGTCACCTTGGGAAAAGAATCATAAATCCCAAATGGTGAAACCAATTATGATGAAACCTCCAGTTTTGGATCAGGTACATGCGAGGTTACCTCAGTGAGAAATTGCAGACATAGAGGAGCAAAAATTTCAGAGATATCACAGAAACAGTAACAGGAATTTCTGCAGAAGAAATTGGAAAATTAGGGCTTCTTGTTCCGGGAGCTTCCCTCCACTGTTTTCAGAAAAGGAGTACATTGGAAAACTCCATTTGAAGATATCTATATGTCTATCCAATAAGATCTAAAATATTCCAAGTTTTTAAAATTAGGGTTTTTGTGACAAACCCTAAATCAGCCAGCTCCGGAACCAGGACGAACACCTCAAATCGTTAAGATCTAATCTTTTGCTATTTTCATTTGAGGTTCTCATTTCAAAATGATTTATCACATCAGCTTGATGACAAGCTTGGTGAAGTTGAAAACTTCCAAGCCTAGAAGTATATGATCTCCCTAAAGAAATGAATTGGACACCTACATGAGTAGAGAGGTTCCAGTTTCAAAGGGAGATGAGGCTCAAAGCCTTTCACAAGAAGAACTTGGTCAAGGACAAGAAGATCATGGTTGATTTAGTCATGGATCAACTTGTACTACAAGTGTCTTCCTTAAAGACACCAAAGATGTTTGATTCCTTGACCAAGCTATTTGAAGGGAAGAACAGAAATCATAATATGACCTTAAGAAACAAGTTGAAGAATGTGAAGATCCAGAATGCAGAGACCATGCAGTCATAAGGGTCTCTTAAATCAAAGAACAACTTGAAGCGGTAAAACAAGAAGTCAAGAATGAAGAAGTGGTGATGGCCACCTTGAATGGCCTCCCAGGATCGTGGAATTCATTCATTCAAGGAATGTGTCCCAGAAGGAAGTGATTACTTTCAATAGACTTTGAGAAGAAGAAGAAGCTCGATTCATAAGAAGAGAAGGGAAGATGGAAGAAACTGAAGATCAAGCTCTCACCTTCCAAAGAAGATACCTCAAGCGATGAGGAATATGAAGATCTCAACTCTTGAAGAACTTCTTATCCACCTTATAATTTGGATAAGACACGATGCTATTATGAATGAAGAAGATGATGAAGTTGAAGACTCAAGAAGGAGTCCACCCATGAACAAATAAAGATAAGTATTCAATTGTCATTTCATGATATTGTTTTGTTATGCATTCGTTTATATTCAGATAATAGAATGTTTTCATTAATGATAGCATACTGCTAATATGCATGTGATGGGTAAGTAGCTCATGGTGCTATACAACTCTCCATTGCTACTTATCTAGAATGAAACCTCTTTGCTGACATATTGGATTAGTGCACAATCTCAATGTTGTCTTGGTAGAGATGGAAGGCATCTAGAAAGTTTCAGTGAGATATGGATGAATGTTGTATTGGCTAAAATAGTTGCATGATCATATATTTATGCATAATAATTTTCCAGTATGAACATTCCTTATGAAATGTTTCTAACCATACAAATGCATTTGACTTGTAGGAAAGATCGTATACATAATCGCCTGCAATCAAAGAAGAATGAATACTTGTTCCGAAGAACAAGTGACGATAGTTCAAAGACAAAGAATAATATGATGAGTGCAGTGACATCATTGATGCATAATCTTCCAGCTATGAAGAAGTAACCAAGAAGACCAGTTCAATAAGAATGATGTCTAGGATGCAGTATCGAGACCTGAAGAGAAGTTCATAGTTCCATCATGCAGCAGATGGAAACATCGTGGGATACAAAGCAAGATTCATAGCATGAGGATTCTCACGAAAGGAAGGCCTAGACTATGAAGAGACATTTGCAGCCAGTAAGAGTTGAAACACATACATGATGAGATTGATGAAGATCTTAACCTTTGCTACAAGGTTGAAGATGCAAGTCTATACACTAGATGGTCACATAGAATATTAGTAGCATAGGAAGCTACTTGTCACTCCGGTACAGAATGTTTCAGTGCATAGAGTACGCAAGACAAAGGGAGTATGATGCTCCGCTTCAGAGGGAGTGACTACAGAAGATCCTGAGGTTCGACATGGTATGACAGGATGGATAGATTACTGATGACTCTAGGATTTACTGAAAGTAAAGCGGATTCCAACCTTTTCCTCAAGGTTGAAGACGGAAGACCAGTGATGCTCCTGTTATGTGTCGATGCACTATTGTTCTAGGTATGGAGGTGTGGTAGAGTACAGATGGAATCTTCCTTGGACAAGGGAAGTATGCAGTAGAGATCCTAAAGAGGTTTGGGATGATGGATTGCAAGGCTATTACCACACCGATGGCATCGAACCTGAAGCTATTGAGTGATGCTTCATCAGAGTCGGTTGATGCTACAATGTATCGTCAAATGATTGGGTCGTTGATGTACCTGACAAACATGAGACCAGACATTTGCTTTGCTGTGAACACCTTGAGTCAGTACTTGATAGATCCAAGAAGTGTTCACTTGATTGCTGCAAAGCACGTTCTGAGGTACCTGAAGGGTACAATTGATTATGGGCTCAAGTACGATGTGAATCAAAATATTAACCTAGAGGGTTATGTTGATTCATATTGGGTAGGCAGTGCCATCGATAGGAAGAGTACTTCAGGATGTTGCTTCAGTATGGGATTAGGTGTGATCTCTTGGTTTAGCAGGAAGCAATCCTGTGTGGCACTAAGAACAGCTGAAACAGAGTATGTCGTAGCTTGTTCAACTAGTTGTGAGGCAGTATGGCTACGGAAGCTACTGTCTGATATATTTGATCTCTAGTTGGATGCTACTTGTATACATTGTGACAACCAGAGTTGCGTGAAGTTTTCAGAGAATCCAGTGTTCCATGACAAGTCGAAGCATATCGAGATCAACTATCACTATATCAGGGATATGGTGCAGAGAGGAGCAGTGAAGCTCCAGTATGTTGCGACGAAGGAACAGATAGTTGATGTATTGATGAAGCCATTGGCTAGGTTGAAGTTTGAGTACTTCAGAGAGAAGCTTGGTGTTCTCCAAATCGAGGTTCCCTCCAAGAGAAAGTGATAAGACCCATAGCCATTCTGACATGGTGAGAGGATTGGTTCCTTCCATGGTCAGATGTAAGGGCTGAGCCATTCGTTAATGGTGAGAGGATTGGTTCCTTCCATGTCAGATATGAGTGCTGAGATCCATAGCCATTCTGATGAGTAGGTCAGATATAAGGGCTGAGCCATTCTGTCATGGTGATAGGGTTGCTCCCTTCCATGACAGATATGAGTGCTGGACATTCTGTCGAGTAGGGCAGATGTAAGGGCAATTGCCATTCTAGGAATGGAGGCACCTGGTCAGTTACCAGGAACACTCAGTGTAAAAACTGAGTAGCCATTTTGATGTGATAGAGGGATGTGTTCCCAGTTGATCAGATGTAAGGGCTGAACCATTCTATCATGGCTAAAGGAATAAGTTCCTTCCATGTCAGATGTGAGTGTTGGCCATTCCGACGAGCAGGTCAGAAGTAAGGGTAGTGACATGGTGAGAGGATTGGTTCCTTCCATTGTCAGGATGCCACATCCAGCATGAAAAAGGGCTGGCTCTGTGAAGACTCATCTAGTTTGAAAAAGGACTAGCTCTGTGTAGATGCCTCATCTAGTTTGAAAAAGGACTAGCTCTGGGAAGACTCATCTAGTTTGAAAAAGGACTAGTTCTGTGTAGATGCCTCGTCTAGTTTGAAAAAGGACTAGCTCTGGGAAGACTCATCTAGTTTGAAAAAGGACTAGCTCTGTGTAGATGCCTCATCTAGTTTGAAAAAGGACTAGCTCTGGGAAGACTCATCTAGTATGAAAAAGGACTAGCTCTGAGTAGATGCCACATCTGGTATGAAAAAGGACTAGCTTTGTAATGCCTCATCTAGTTTAAAAAAGGACTAGCTCTAGGAAGACTCATCTAGTATGAAAAAGGACTAGCTCTGAGTAGCTGCCTCATCTGGTATGAAAAAGGACCAGCTCTGAGATGATACATCCAGTATGAAAAAGGACTAGCTCTGTAGAACTTCCTATGACGAGAAGAATCATGAGATAGCACCAGGGATGATCTATATCGAGTGATGATTGAGATCCAGTGATGATAGCCAGCGATGATCTAGATCGAGTGATGATCGAGATCCAGTGATGATGATCCAGATCGAGTGATGATCCAGATCCAGTCCAGTGATGTTGATCCAGATCGAGAGATGATCCAGATCTAGTGATGATGATCCAGATCCAGTGACGATTTTCAGTGATGATCTAGATCAAGTGATGATCCAGATCGAGTGATGATCTAGATTCAGTGATGATGATCCAGATCGAGTGATGATCCAGATCCAGATGAAGATGACTTGAAAATGAAGATGACTTACATATAAAGATGACTTGAAGATAAATATGACTTTGAAGATGACAAAGACCTGACGATGACCCAGATGATACAGAGAAGAAGACTTGTGCTAATAAATTGTGTCGAGAGAATACCTTCCTAGTTAAGAGGGAGTGTTGATGTAATTGTAACTTTGGAATGTATTCACTTGTATTTCTTATCTATTGTAACCCGATGTTTATTCCGGGATGTATTTGATTCATGTCATACCCCGATGTTCCGATCGGGAAGTTTCTATAATGAGAAAGTCATGTCAAGTCATTGTGGGTAACCCTCCTATTGGTAAAGGGTTAAAGTCCCCACAGTTGTGGGGCCCTTGGGTTATTAGACTATCCTAGTGAAGTAGACCCTAGGTGAGTCATTGTAAGTTGGGGCAATAGTCCCCACCATTGTGTTACCCTCCTATTGGTCAGAGGAGGCAAAGTCCCCACAAGTGGTGGGGCACTAGGGTTATTAGACACTCCTAGAGATGTCGGCTCTAGTAAGTAATTGTTAAGTGAGGCCAACATGTTGGAGTGCACTTCAAGTGAACGGAAGAATATAAATAGAGAGTGAGAGCCTCTCTATTTATCACTTGAAAACACATCACTCACTCACTCAAGTGTAGCGCATTAGTGAGGAAGGACATACACTGGGACTAGACAAGAAGAAGACTACTGCTGTCGAGAGTGCATCTTACTGTTTTGGGGCTTTTACTGTTTTGGTGTTGATTCTATCTCTGAGAAAGTTGTGGGTTTTTCTCCTTTATGGTTTCCTCGAGGAAAAATCTTTGTGTCTCTTGTCTCTTGTGATGTGCTTATGTTTTATTGTTGTGCTTGTTCTTCTCTCAGTGAAAAGATCCTAATATCATAATGCTAGCTTATATGATGAAAAGCTAACAAAATTGTGTCGAGAGAATACCTTCCTAGTTAAGAGGGAGTGTTGATATATTTGTAACTTCGGAATGTATTCACTTGTATATCTTATGTATTGTACCCCGATGTTAATTCCAAGAATTATCTGTAATTTAATTGAGTTATTTCATGCCCTGATGTTCCGATCGGGAGATTCAATAATGTAAACAAGCCATGTAAAGTCATAGAGGGTAACCCTCCCTATTATTAAAGGGTTAAAGTCCCCGCAATTGTGGGGCCCTAGGGTTATTATACTCTCCTAGAGAAGTTGGCCCTGGTGAGTTATTGTAATCAGGAATTAGTATCAATAGAGAGTGAGCCTCTCTATTTATCACACATTCACTCACACTTAGTTGTAGCACATAACTGAGAGAGAGAAGAAGTTGGGACAAGAGAGAGAGACACTATTGCTGTCGGGAGATCATCTTACTGTTTTTGGGTTTTACTTTTGGTGTTGATTCTATCTCTGAGGAAGTTGCAGGGTTTTCTCCTTTATGGTTTCTCTGAGGAAAATATTTGTGTCTATTGTCTCTTATGTTTGATTGTTGTGCTTATTATCCTCTCAGTTAAAGATCCTAAGATAATACTATCTAAATTGATAAAAGTCTAACAATGTGTTCTATCTTTTACTGTTTCTCTTGTAACTTCAACATGGTATCAGAGCGTATTTCCTTATCCATTTCTTTTTTTTTGGGTAAGACTTTTCACAAAGTGGAAAGCACACACAAAGATCAGATTGGAGAAGATTCTTGAAGATGGATCTACTAGAAGAGATTCAAGGAGTGAGCATCTCTTAACACCAAAAGGATTATGGTAGTCCTTTGATGGAGAAAATTATGATCTATGAGAATTAAAGCTAAGAAATTTGTTAGGGTCACAATATTTGAGGCATTTTGTAGTTGAAGAGGTTCCTATTGATCTAGAAGCATTTTTGTTCTAACAGTGTGTTCTATCTTTTACTATTTCTCTTGTAACTTCAACATGGTATCAGAGCGTATTTCCTTATCCATTTCTTTTTTTTGGGTAAGACTTTTCACAAAGTGGAAAGCACACACACAGATCAAATTGGAGAAGATTCTTGAAGATGGATCTACCAGAAGAGATTCAAGGAGTGAGCATCTCTTAACACCAGAAGGATTATGGTAGTCCTTTGATGGAGAAAATTATGATCTATGAGAATTGAAGCTAAGAAATTTGTTAAGGTCACAAGATTTGAGGCATTTTGTAGTTGAAGAGGATCCTATTGATCTAGAATCATTTGATACTTTGACATAATTCCATAAAGAAAGAAGACAAGTTGTTTCCTTAAGTCTCTTACAAGAAAGTAGAGATTATTCTATTTTCCGTAGCATTGCAGAAGTTTATACTCCAAAGGAAGCATGCGATATATTGAAAGTGGATTTTAGTGAAGAGGAACCGGTTGTAGAAGAAGGTGACTTTGGAAGTCACACAAAGCACCAAGAATCCCACAGTTAAGTGGAAGGTAGTCAAGAAGACTTTGTTTATGAGGAAATTGGTGATGATGTAATCCCAACAAATATTGTTGATCTAGATTTGTTTGTTGATGACAATAAACTTGTCAATGTAGTAGTGTAATATCCTCAGTTTTGACCCCAGTTGCATTAAAAGATACATGATCTATATATTTTAATTAATCATGGTGTGGAGCTAAAGGCAAAAGCCCCACCATCGATTAGGTTGAGTTATGTTTCAGTAATGGGGATCGTTGCCAATGGTATATCATGCTAACCGACACATTATAGTTTCGGCATCATGTAAATATGCACGTTAATTAAAATGAACCTACAGCCAGCTACGATGGTGCAACGTTAATGAAAAGGGCATGATTTCCTAAGGTTAAGGGGGGGGGGTGTCTAACCCATGGGAGTCATTGGGAGATGGCCATGTGTCGACCACCCATTTAAAACTCCTGTTGTTAGTTGGGAGTAGTTATGGCTAGGAAGTGGTGGGTGGCAGGACCGCCAGTATTTTCCCCACATACACTCCACCAGCAGGCTTGCTCTTCTCACATGGAGGGCAGGGGGATGGTCACCACTCTTCCACTCATGATTTCATCTTGTTCATCTCATGCAGGCAGTCAAAGGGTCTGCTCTTGAACTTTGGTTGATTGTAGTCTGTGCAAGTTTTCACCTTTTCACACAGGAAGTATTGTTTTACCTCATGCGCAGGTCGGGGGTTTGTTCTCCTATAGTGAGCTTGAAGAGCAGCTTGAGAGGCACGATTTAGGCTGTGTAAGTTTTCCCCTGCCAATTTGTGGTCTGCATATGTGTTTTCCCCTGTCAATGCTGGGAGTTTGGATTCTCTCCCATTTGTAGACTATGTAATGCTGTTGTGGTTTCATTGTGAGATTAGGGATGTTGTTCTTCCCCTGGTTTTGGGTTGTTGTGTGTGCAAGTATCTTTTGGGTTGCTGCTGAGTTATTTTTTGGCCACACTAGGGCCAAGAACAACTTTGAATTGCCTTGTTTGGCTTGAGTCGCGTTCACCATCTTTGGGTTGTCACCCTGTTTCCTTTGGTTTTCTTCACAGAGCTGTGAACTAATTGTTTTACTGTGGGTATGAAGTGGTTGGTATTCGGACTTTGTGGACTGGGATTGAAGGCTGGTTATGGTTGAGAAACCTAGATTTGGGAGCCACACAGAGAGAGTTAGATGGCTGGCTTCTTCTCCACAACCTCGGAAGAGCACTGGCAAGGGAAGTCAGGGCCTGAGGGACTGTGAAGAAGAGAAGGGACTGATTCCTGGTGTCGGGTGTGTGTGGGTGTCTTAGAAATCAGGCTAGCTCCGGTGTAGGCATCCTTAGCTCTTCCATGAGCGCGCTAGTTTAGCATTCAGCCTTTCCTAGCTCCTTGATGGCCTGATAAACCCAACTGTGTTGACTTGGCTATATTGTGTATCCTTGTCTAGGTGTAATCCTGCTTGGTCCCTTATTCCTTGGGGAATCATGCCCAGCTTGGGGGTGGAATTGTTGTTGAGAGATTGATGAGCACGCTAGCCTATGGTTGGGTGGAACGTTGTAGCGACGTAGCTGGTTGTGGGATGAGTTCTTACAAGATGAGTATTCTTGAGCATTTCCTCTTTGCAGTTATATTTATTATTAATGAATAATGATGAATATGTTGATGCTCAAATGTATGTTTGCTTCTGCTAAATGTTGAGTAATTATGCATCCTTGCATGTTTTCTATTTTAAGCATTTTATTTCAGCATTATATGCATGTTCTTGTTCATGGGGCTAGTTGCTTGGACGTTTGATAGTTCGGTAGCGTCCTCTTCATCGGTCAGAGGGTCGATGACATTATAGTGTGGTATCGGAGCTCATGTTGCAGCATGGGCCTGAATGGGCTGTGAAGAAGCAGTGATAGAGCCATCATTGTAGCATTGGGCCTCAGAGGGCCATGAAACATCAGCTAGCAAAGGCAAGTTTCCTTCTGCCCAGCAAAGATTAGAAATTATGATAGAAAATTTTCTTGAAAAAATTTGTTGGAAAATTTGTCTAAGTGCCTAAACCATTGGCCCATCGGAAGACTAAGTGGGAAGCTCCTTTGATGCAGCAGAGAGCTAGATGGAAGGTCACCCGATGGAGGAAGAAATTTGTGATTTTTTATCTCTAAGTGTTCGTTGGTCGTTAGAGAAAGTTAGTGGAAGGTGGAACCGTAGTTTCAGCGGGGAACAGTCGAAGACCACCAAAACACCGGCCCTTTTTAGTTGAAATACCATCCGAACCAGGCCATCGGTGATTGGCGAAGTTTAGAGGTTTGGATCACCGATAATTAGGTAATGGAAATGTCAATACGTCGGCAGGGAAAAGGTGAAAGGGCCGAGGAGAAAGAAGGAATTTTCACTGAAAATTAGTTGTGAGACGTCGATACATCGACGAGGAATAGTGGACGGGATTGCTGATGCGAAGAAAAAGGAGGCAATTTTCCCAAAATTTCGCTTAAGGGTTGAGCCATCGGTGATCGGTAGAGATTAGCTGATGGGATCGCCGATGATTAGATGATGGAAGCGCCGAAACAACAGCTCCGTATGGCTAAGGATTGCCGAAGTGTCGACGGAATTTAGTTGAACGGATCGGAGAAAATTAGATGGGTTCATCGAAATGTCACCGCCATCTGAGAAAGTTAGAGGATGAAGGCGTCGACATGGAGAAGAAGAAGAAGAAAAATTTTCAAAAATTTGAAAATTTGTCTAAGTGTTGAGCCCATCGACGATCAGCGAAAGTTAGAATATTGGAGTGCCGATCGGCGGAACTTAGTTGACGGAACCGCCGAAACGTCGACTCACTTAGTCAAAACCATCAGCAAAATTTAGAGGATGGTGCTGTCGATGCGACGGCTGACATCGAAATAAATTAGTTGTTTTGGTCGTCGATGAACGAAATCAGAGGAAATTAGTTGTTCGTGCATCTATCGTTGTGGCTGTCTAGTGGATTATCCTTTCAACGGATAGAGGCTTCAACTGTCGATGCTTCGATCGTCGATAGATAATGTTTAGAGCTCTGATCTGTCGATGGGTTTGTGGACTGCGGACACCACATTGGATCTATTGACCGTCGTTGCGGAAGACTATGGGACTAATCGTCCGATGAGTGAGTGGTTAGTTACTCTAACCGCTGATGCCGCAGTGGATAGAACTTTTGACAGCCGATGGAGTATTAGGGTTTGTGGAACCTGTAGTGGGATCGATGGCCGCCGTTGCGGCCACCTAAGAGACTATCCATCTAATGAATAACGGTTCCGATCGCTGCTACTGTATCCTAGTTCATTTCATCGCCGATGCCGCAGGGGTTAACTATTCTGACCGCTAACAAGGTTATGGCCATAGAAACCATAGAGAGTTTTTTGGCCATCGTTGCGGATACCTAGAGAACTAGTCGCCCGATGTATAATGGATCCAATCACAGATACATCGATGCGGTAGTGCTTATCAGTCCCGATCATCAGTAAAAGTCTTGGGCAGCGTCGATAGTAGTCTGGAAGCTAAACAACGAAGGACCCGACACGTCAAAGGAAAATAGGTGATCAGACCGTCAATGTGCAGTAGAGAAAACTAGTCGTTTTGACCGTCGAAACGTCAGAAATTTAGTTGGGAAGAGGTCCAATTGGGCCAAAGGAAATTTGGGTTTTTTCAAGTGGATTTCTCAGCAATTTTTAACTATTTCTCAGTAGTCTTTCAGCAGCTTCAGGGCTGACAAGGAAGAAAAATCCTAGGTGGCTGAAGTTAGCATTCCAGACCAAAATACAGTTGTGTGTTTTGCCTAAAATTGATGAAAATCATCATTTTAGAAGTGGTGTGGTTTTCACACCCGAGGTCAGAATCAGGCATGTGGATAGGCGTTGGAAAGCTTATCTAGTAGGGAACAAGGAAGAATCACTATAATTTGAGTGTGGAGCAGCAAAGTACTAGTGATTTCTTGAAAAAGAAATGTGATGCTGTCAATATGGACAAATCCAAGAATTGCTTGCCTAGAGGTAGCAAGACCATTAAGTCAAACCAGCTATTGTGTGGAAGAGGAGTTCCATGCAAAGATGAGGGACTTGAAAAAGGAAATTTCCTTAAACCCTGTCTTGCTAATTATAATTACATTTTATAAGTTTCGTACATGAAATGTATGAGGATATGCCTTGCATGCATAATATATTACATGTTGGTAAGAGTAGTGAGAATTATACATTTATAATGAACCACTAATGGTAATTATTGCATTGGTGTTGGAATTAGTGGGAAAACCAACGACAACATGGACATGGCTGAATATGCTGTTGATGCTGACGAATGTGACCAGAAACCCTATGAAGAAAGGGGTAAGGAAACAAATCCAGGATCAAAAGTTGGTGAGCAACTTCTGCAATCTCCTGCAAGAGACCAACCAAACTGGTAATGTCAAGGGTGTAAGTAGGATCCATGCAGGTAATGGTTTAATTATGACAATTGCATGGAGTGGTAAAAGAAAGAGGTTTCGTACCATGTGGTTATTTAAAATTTAGACTACAGAAATGTATCATGCCTGTATATGTTGTTATGAGCTTAGTAGCCCAAATAAAGTGAGTACTGATGGTCTTGATTATAGTAATGCATCCTATATGAAGTAGTCATGGTTAGGCCATGCATGGTATGTTTTAACGCACAAGTATTCATGGATCAATGCAAGGTAGCATTGAGTGGATATGCATTAAAATATTTTATAAATTGTGTAGTTATGCATTGAATGGATGTATATGAAAAGTATGAGTAACTGTTGTAGACATGCATACATAAGTATGGGTGAAAATGTTGTGATGCATTGCATGAATGCATCGAGACAGTGCATGTGTTATTATGAATAACTAATGGCTGAAATGATGAATTGATGACAATTCTCGAACCATTTCAAGAGTTGTTATGAATGCAGGATAGTAAGTGCATGAAGAGGGTAGTCATGACCGATTGGTTGTCAGGAATGCTAGTATGGAAGGGCAAGGTGGTGCAATGATACGCTTGTGAAGTAAGGAGTATCTAAACAATTCATTTCAATTGCATAAATGATGTGACTATACCTTGCAATTTTAGTATGATAATGATTGCATGAAGTAAATGAGTTTTGGTAATATTGATGTGCTAATAGCTGGAAGTATTTGAAATCTATAATTATGAAAATGCTTCAGTGATTGTTGCAGCAATGGAAAAAGGTTATATGCATCAAGACTTACCAAGTGTGTGGCTGATTGAAGTTCAGATTTCAGGTAGATTGTTTGGGGCATGGAAAAGTGGGTAAGACCATGACAAAGATCGGAATCTGCCATGTGAAAGAACCAAACCTCATGAGAAGAGTGTCATGGTTGTGAAAATAGTTTGTATGCTGAATGAATTGTCCATTTAAATTTGTAAATTTCAGATTTGAGAAATTGCTGACAACTACTAATCACTCTTGGCTTGCATAGAATTGTGTGAGGAGGACGCATTGTAAGTGGGTGTTCATGTTATGCTAGTAAGCATAAAATAATAATGGGCATAGTGGTGTTGCTTACAAGAGACCCACAAATGAGGGTCACCTCATTGCCAAGCAAATCAATTTCTGTAGAAAACATAATTGTAAATTCATATTGAATTTAATTATTAATGTCATTGCTTGGTTATGGAACAATCAAATTTGGATTATATTAGTAGATAAGGATTGTATTTGAATGTTTGGCTACTTGATGAATGTGTCAAGGGTACACATTGTAGGAAGATCATGTGTGATGTCCTACAGGAGCCAAAATTCATGGGGAGGTTTTCCCCTATCTTGGAAATGGGTTTCGGGTGAAACTCCATTGGACATTTTAGAAATGTCTCATCTGCACTACATGTTTGGTAAGCAACATGAGTGAGATGGTATAGATTATGTCGGTAAGACATGTTTGGATATGAAATATAAAAAGGAGTTGGGATGGAAAACCAAGGGACTGTCAACTCAGAGAAGGGAGCCCCCATTCCTCCTTAACGAAGGAATACTGCCTCGGCAAATGGATAAGTGTTCTGTGACCCTAGCTAAGAATATGCATGACAAATTGTTAAATTCAATATGCAAAGCATGTTTTGATTTTATTTCCATTATGACTGATTGCTTGAGTATGAATAGGGCCTACATGGCACACACCGGAAAAGGGTGCACAATTTCCCGATGTTGGATCGTGAAAGGGTTTTCAATATTGATTACACCATAGGGAGTGGACGCTCCTAGTGTCTTAATACTTGATAGTGAATGATATGAAATATGATTACAGTTTTAGAGAAATAACGCTGATGAGTTTTCTTATATTGCTTGTGTTGTCAGGATAAAGAGACACAGTCTAGTCTTGCACACTAAATGGACAATGGCTTAAGCTCATCCTACCTTCTACTGAAGATCACAAAGAAGGAGACATTCCCGAGGGATTGAAGAGCAGAGAAGGGAGTGGTTTCTTGTGTTGTATGGGGTAGTGGAATTAGAGCTCACTACTAGAAATGAAACCTGGAAATAGTAATGGTAAGGTTTCCTACCTAGTAGGAGTGAAGGTGTACTGGAAGGAGATGTTGGGTTATTATATGCCTAGGGATCCATAGTAGATCTTGGATATGGAAAATTTTGTGGTAAAGTTCCAAGCCCAGTCAGCGTGAAGGTTTACTGGCTGGACGGTTTGATAAACCCAAGTGTAGGTTGGCTTGACTGTGTAATTATTTGATGTTGTGGAAATTGTGGAAATTGTGGTTGGCTGGACATTAATTAATTGATGTTGTGGAAATTATGGGAATGTTACATTGTTGGATTGACTACCTGCAGTCTAATAAACCCAACTATTAGTTGGCTTGGCTGAGTAGCCTGATAAACCCAGTAGTGTATTGGCTTGATTGGCTACAGCCTGATAAACCCAATTGTATATTGGCTTGGTTGGACGGTCTGATAAACCCAACTATAGGTTGGATTGACTGTGCTTGATATATATAAAAGGATGTTGTGAAGCAGCCTACGTACTGACCTAACATCCAAGTCCATAGGCAATCCCAAGGCTTGCAAAGTGAAGCAGGATCCTATGGACCAGAGAAGAAATGCACAATACAGATAAGTATTGGATTATTTTGAAATTTCTTGCTTATGAATATACATGTGTATATGATTTGGTCATGATATTCTAAGCTCTTGTTTAAGAGATAAAAAAAAAACCATTGAGAATAAACTAAACATGTGAATATATTCAATGTTTGAATATAGGTATCGCTGGGAGCAAGGACTATGAGAGCATCCTAGGGGTGCATGTGGACATGTGACTGTCCTGAAGAGCTCAGAATGAGTAGTAATGAAAAAGGTGCTAGTGAGACTGTGAAGGTCCTAGCAGCCGAGACAAACCACGTGGGGAGGCTCCATGGTTGAGAGGTCTGAAATAGACCGGAGACACTAAGTGTCATGACCAAGAGGGATTGGTCCAACATTCACTGTGAAGTGAAAGAGGCTGAGAGCATGAAAACCACAATGGTGGTGTGGGTTCTAGGATGGAACAAGACAAAGAGGGAAAAAAAAAACTCTTGTTGCTCTCTCTTTCTTTCTTTGATTATATATACTTATGCATTGTGAAAACAAAAGATTGTTGAATGCATGTATGGCTGAAAATAGAATGTGTCTATTTGCTTAAAATAATTATGAATGCTGGAATAGTTAATTCCCTGCCCAAGAATGGACATGAATGAGCTCATGTGCCTATTGGGAAGGCATGAAGAGTATGTAAGTCTCCTTGATGAGACTTGGATTGTCATGCCAACTGGGCAATTAATTGACTGATTTTAATGCCTATATTATGCTTGGTATAACAGAATTTCAATGATACATTTCACAGGTGAGAAAAATGAAATCCAGTAGTGCACATTGATCATGGCAGTAGACCAAAAGCTGTTGGACTTGGTTGGAATTCTTCTTCAAACAATTGCCAAGATCCAAGAGAATCTTGGAGAGATGCTCAAGATACAGAAAATGAAAAATGAGATGAACCACCATATTTTGCAAGACTCTATTGGTTTGCAAAAGGAGGTAAAAAGCCTTTTGGGAGCAATCCGTAAAGGAAAGGAAAGTGGATCAATGATGGGGCATTCGTCCAAGCGATCCATTAAGAAACGTTCCGGGCATGAAGACTCAAAGGAAATTGACCAAGTAAAGATGAAGTAGCTAGTGAAATGTTGGAAATTCGGAGGACATCATTACCGTCGGGACTGCCCAATGAGGCAACATAAAGAGGGTAGCAGCCACAAAGTTCCTAGACTTGGGGATGAGCCGAAAGCTGAGAACTAGAAAGAGAAGCCCATGGAAGCCGAGGGGCTTGGTCCTGAAAGTTCAAGTAAATAATTGAACGTGGGACAAATCTGCAAAATTTTGAAATTTTGGATGTGAAAATTGTATATGAACACCGAGGACGACATTACTCCAAGGGGGAGGGGATTGTAATATCCCCGATTTTGACCTCGGTTGCATTAAAAGATACATGATGTATATATTGTAATTAATCGTGGTGTGGAGCTAAAGGCAAAATCCCCACCATCAATTAGGTTGTGTTATGTTTCAGCAATGGGGATCGTTGCCGATGGTATATCATGCTAACTGGCACATTATAGTTTCAGCATCATGTAAATATGCACATTAATTAAAATGAACCTACAGCCAGCTACAACGGTGCAACGTTAATGAAAAGGGCATGATTTCCTAAGGTTAAGGGGGGGGGTTGTCTAACCCATCGGAGCCATTGGGAGATTGCCATGTGTTGACCACCCATTTAAAACTCCTGTTGTTAGTTGGGAGTAGTTATGGCTAGGAAGTGGTGGGTGGCAGGAATACCAGTCTTTGCCCCACGTACAATCCACCAGCATGCTCGGTCTTCTCACATGGAGGGCAGGGAGATGGACACCACTATCTCCACTCTTCCACTCGTGGTTTCATCTTGTTCATCTCACGCAGGCAGTCGGAGGGTCTGCTCTCGAACTTTGGCTTATTGTAGTCTGTGCAATTTTTCCCCTTTTCACGCAGGAAGTATTGTTTTACCTCACGCACAGGTTGGGGGTGTGTTCTCCTATGATGAGCTTGAAGAGCGGCCTGAGAGGCATGATTTTGACTGTGTAATTTTTCCCCTGCCGATTTGTGGTCTGCGTATGTGTTTTCCCCTGTCAACGCTGGGATTTTGGCTTCTCTCCCATTTGTGGACTGTGTAATGCTTCTGTAGGTTCATTGTGAGATTGGGGCTATTGTTCTTCCCCTGGTTTTGGGTTGTTGTGTGTGCAAGTATCTTTTAGGTTGTTGCTGAGTTTTTTTGGCCATGCTAGGGCCAAGAACAACTCTGAATCACCTTGTTTGGCTTGAGCCAAATTCACCATCTTTAGGTTGTCACCCTGTTTCCTTTGGTTTTCTTCACAGAGTTGTGAACTGATTGTTTTACTGCGGGTATGCAGTGGTTGGTCTTCGAACTGTGTGGAATGGGATTGAAGACTAGGTATGCTTGAGAAACCTGGATTTAGGAGCCACACAGAGAGATTTAGATGGCTAGCTTCTTCTTCACAACCTCGGAAGAGCACTGGCAAGGGAAGTCAAGGCCTGAGGGACTATGAAGCAGAGAAGGGACTGATTCTGGGTGTTGGGTGTGTGTGGGTGTCTTAGAAATCAAGCTAGCTCTGGTGTAGGTGTCCTTAGCTCTTCCATGAGTGCATCAATTTAGCATTCAGCCTTTCCTAGCTCCTTGACGGCCTGATAAACCCAACTATGTTGACTTGGCTGTATTGTGTATCCTTGGCTAGGTGTAATCCTGCTTAGTCCCTTATTCCTTGGGGAATCTTTCCCAGCTCGGGGGTGGCAGTGTTGCTGAGATATTGATGAGCACACTGGCCTATGGTTGGGTGGAATGTTGCAGCGACGTAGCTAGTTGCGGGATGAGTTCTTACAAGATGAGTATTCTTGACCATTTCGTATTTGCAGTTATATTTATTATTAATGAATAATGATGAATATGTTGATGCTCGAATGTATGTTTGCTTCCGCTGTATGTTGAGTAATTATGCATCCTTGCATGTTTTCTGTTTTAAGCATTTTATTTTAGCATTATATGCATATTCTTGTTCATGGGGCTAGTTTCCCAGATGTTTGATGGTTCGGTAGCATCCTCTTCACCGGTCAGAGGGTCGGGGACGTTACAAGTAGTACCAAGTGATGTGAGTGATTGTCTCTCAAAGAAATAGATAGTTGATAACATAGAAGCTACAATAGTTTATAATAATGATGAAATAGCTTCCATTGAAACAAGCAAATTAAGAAGTCAATGAGAATGATGAAGTAATTTCCATTGATGAGGAACATGAAGATGTGAATGCTCTCTAAAAAGAGTTGAATCTATTCATATTTTTTCTAGCAAATTTTTTTACTGTGCATGTAAAATAGACATCAATATAAAACATGTTGAAACATGAGAAGAAGAAGACTTGCATTATGTTCCAGAAGCTAAAGAAGGTGTTGAATAACATATACTTAGCAGTTTTAGTACACATCAAGGAAGAAAGTAATGATGAAGTTTTTGAATGAAATGTAAGCCTAGTTGAGACATATACCAACATGCATCATTTTACATTGACAATTTTTAAAGTTTTTTCCCAATTGAGTTTAAGGGGGTGTGTTAAGAATTGTAATCTCAATGGTACACTATGGTCAATAGTGCATTAATTAGTTGGTTAGTTGTGTAGTTGATTTGGTCACCTTATCTAGAAATAGTGACCCATGGTATTCTCTAACCCATGTTATTGACCCATGGTTTTGATGTTATGTAGTCTTATAAATACTTGTGTTAATATTGAGAAGACATTCCATTTCCCAGGAAACCAATATTCCCATTGTGTGTTCCATCATCTTTTGCTTCTTTTCTTAAATATTTAACATGGTATCAGAGCGTATGGTCTGATCCATTTTTCCATCCCTTGCATCCAGTAAGCCTTTTCACAAGGTGGAAAGAACACATAGATCCAATATCACAGTCAGAGGTTGATTGGTTGTTGGATGAGACAATTGGAAACACATCAACATGGAGGACCAACAAAGTTTTATTCACAGCTTGAAGGAAGGCTTGTCAGAGGTTATGTTCATCTCGTGTCAATCAACTAAAGAAAACTACAACACAGATTTATGGCTGCTAGATAGTGGTTGCAACAATCACATGACAAGTAACAAGTCATTTTTCTCTAGTTTGGATTCCTCTGAGGTCATGAATATCAATCTAGGAGATGACTTTCTGGTTCCAGCAAAAGGCAAAGGTATTGTTCATGTACTCACAAAACATAATGAACATAATTTTATTCATGAGGTTTTCTATGTACCACATTTGATCTCAATCTTATCAATATCGGTCAATTACTTAAGAATAAATATGATCTTCAATTTTTTTATACATAATGTGCTATTTATGATAAAACCCCCAGTAGGAGACTCGTATCTAAAGTTGAAATGACAAAGAATAGGATTTTCCCATGAAGTCTCAAGAGTGCCAACCTCACACAGTCAATAGCTCATATTGTTTCTAGTATAGATGAATCCTGGTCATGGCACTATATATTTGGTCATATTCCCTTCAAGAGTCTCAATTTCTTGCACAAACAATCCATGGTCAAGGGGTTACCATTTATACATGAACAATCCAATTCCTGTGAGGATTGTGTCATTAGGAAAAATCAAAGGGATTGTATCATTGGGAAACATCAAAGGGACAACTTCCCCACTTCCACATCTCAAGCCAAAGAACATCTTGAGATAGTTCATACAAACCTATGTGGACCCATGCAAACCCAATCCATATAAGATAGCTTTTATTTTGTTACATTTCTGGTTAATTTTAGCAAGAAAATCTGGGTTTATTTCCTCAAGAACAATTCAGAGACCTTGTAATGTCCCGAATTTGGCATTGGGTCACAATGTCAAAATCACATTTTCCATATTCATGAAAGTTGTCAAATGGATGCTAAAAGTGAAATAATTGTCAAGGAGGAAAATCACTAGTTTCCTAGGTGGGGGGTGGAAGCTTTGAGATTTGGAATAAGGGGGATAATAAATGATGTTTATAAATTATAAGGGGATAAATATTTAATAATTGATCTTATTAAATAAATACAATAGAAAATGGAAGTGGAAATAGAGCATGAAGACACATGGAGACTATGGGGCCCACACTAGCTAGAATTCATATGTTAAATGGTATCTTTATCTTGCAAATTTGAATATATGGGAAGCCTAATGTTTTTGGATGGATTATAAGGCTAATATACTTTTCCATACACTTCATAGGTCTAATTTGGGATTAATTGTAACTTACATGGGAGAGGAAGAGCCAAATGGGAGTTTCAGGGACACTTGGCTAGATTCCCCTTACATTTATGACATCTATGACACCAATGATGGAGATTCTATGATACTTATGACCCAATTCAGATATGAAGGCTGAAATACTGACATAATGACATGTTGGGCCTGAATAGAGCATCTTGGAGGTCGAAATTGGGAGTTGGAGAAGGCCAAGAGGCTCCTACTCAAATTTGGGAGAAGAGGGAAGCTGAAGAGAGAGGCCACATGGCATAGCATGAGCAACCACACCAATTCAACTTGGATTTGGTTTATGGATGGATTTGGAACATTAGAATACCAATAATATTTATAAAATATAGGGATCATCCATGAGAAGAATTTTTTGCTCATTTGTGAATTGTGAGAGCTAGTGGATGACTAGTTTTCTTGCTTAAGACAATTTCGAGGGTGAAAGATTCCCATCCTAGTTGGTGTTTGGAGAGGCCACTCAGGTATTTCATGGAGATTTAATGGATTCTTATTTGCAGGTGTAAGATACAAGAAATCATTTGTATTCTTCTATTGCAGCACTCTCTCTCAACTATTTCCAGTTTTCACACCATATTCATGCCAATGGAGGGATTGCACTTTGGGTGAGCTATTGATCTCTTTGGGGAATATTATAATGCCAATTATCTTATTTTATGATGTATATCCTCTTTATTTCACGTTCATAACACTCTCATTTCTAAATACCCAAAAGAATTCATGTAAAAATGTTGAACAATGAAGAAATAGTGTCATTTCCCCACTATCTTGTTGTGAACCATTGTAATGCTGATGATTTCAAATTGGGAGAGACTTTAATTGTCCATTTATGATTGGAATAAGTTCAATATTATCTTTTATTGATTCTCAAAAAGTTTCAATTCGAAATTCCCAAGATTTGTATGTCAAAATGTCTTTTAATGAGCAAACAATGACCATTTCCACTCTATTTTGATATATGCCATGGTAATGCTTATTATTTCGAATGGAGGAATGTATATCGGATAAATGTATGATGGATGGAATTTAATTAATGTGTATTTCAAGTCTCATGTTCAGTAATTAATCATTGGAATCCATTTTACTCATTTTTATTGCATTGGGAGAAGATTTGGTGCATTTTCCCCAAGGGTCGAAATTGTGACTTGGGAGGTGTCTTGAAAAGAGTCATAACAGACTGTATAAACTGAACCATGATGCATATAAGACTTTTAAAATGTCCCTTACACATAATAATCCTCTTTTAATAAATTCAAGTGAATTTGGGATCATTTGTGAAGCCATTTCTGGCAATTACCCGGGGTGAATTGGAGCCCCAATTTGCTAGTAAAGGCTCCTACTTTGAACAAAAGATTAAACAAGTTTTTAGATGTAATTGGGAGGTCAAAAAAAAAATAAGAATTATATTTAAGTTATATTATCATTCATGTACCTTTAGATAAAATTTGGAAGCATTTGGGTCAATTTGGAGGTCTAGACATCAAAACTAGTCAAGAGCCAAAATTGAGAAAAAATGGAAAATTGGGCATTTAAAAAAAAAATTCCAAAAAGGGGACATTAAAGTGGTATCAGAGCATGGTCTTGGCACCTATTGAAGTTATGGATGGTATATATGAATTGAATAAATTCATTAAGCCATGTGGTGATGACATGTCCATGCAGGTTAAGCAAGCATTCAAATTGGCACATAAAACTATTCATTGTGAAGACCTTAATGATTGGTCGAAGGAATTTATAAAAAATAATTCAAATAAGAACTCATTAAGGAATAATAATAAATGCACAAGTAGGGATGAGACCAAGGAGCTACAAATTTCTGTGGGTGATGAAGAAGAAAATTCATTACATGAAGAGGATCGAAATTCACTCCAAAATGACTTTTAAAAAGATGAGGAAACATCACATGAGAAAGAAGAAGAGTACCTTGAAACTATTGAATATCATTCTGAAACAAATTCTACTATGGACATGGACGAAAGAGCATCTACTGATGGATGCTTGAACTATGAAGGAGTACCTACTGATGGGTGCTCACACCTCTATGTTGGTGACATAGAGATCAATTTTGAAAGTGTTTCTGCAAGCTAAACTTCCATTAAAGCTGAAAATGAATACCTTGTAGCAGTTGAAGAAGAAACAAGATCAACTTCCCCATCACCACTTGAGCTTCATGAAGTTGGTCCAAGCAAGAAGGAAGAAGATGAGGATGTTAATTTGCAAAAGCCTCATTTTCTTGAAGGGTCCTTAAATATGAATGAAAAGAAGATCAAAGAGGCCCTTAGCATACTCTATGACACTCAAGCATTGGTATCAAATTCTTGTTGGAGAGCTACTTCCTTGGAGGAGCCATCCTTCCTTGAAGACATGGAGAAGATCCAAAGAGCAATGTGCAACGTCAAAGGTGATTTCATGTCTTTGCTTTTTGGTAGAAAAAATGTCATTGAGCTTAGTGAATGTTTACATGAATCCTACTTGAAGAATAATGAAGTTATTCATAAGCTCACAATTCAAAATGAGCAACTTCTTGAAAAGTTGCAAGACACTTGTTTTTCCTCCTATGTTTCAGATTGTCAAATGGTGGATTGTTTGGAGGATTCTCATGACATGGTGGATCATGAGAAATTTGGAAATTTGAATGTACTTGATGCATTTCAAGATGTACTTGAAGAGATCCAAACACTTGATGTGGCTTGAGAATAACTTGAATTGTCTCTTGATGAAGGGTATGCAATTTTTAAAGAAGAACATGATTCCTCTACATTGGGACCAAACTACGACAAAGGTTTCACACTCTTGAAGGAGTTGCATAATCCTACCCCTATGGATCCTTCACATTATGACAATTTTTCACTTACTAATCATTTGGGTGAGTTGGTTCTTTCTCCTACATCCTACACTTCTAAATTTTGCAGCAGTCATCCTAATGAAGTATGGGTGAAAGGTTTCTTTTTTATGGTGCCACATGAAGAGCATGGACATTCTATTTCTCCTTTTGATGATATAATTATTAGAGAACCATCTTATTTTCATTTGTAGAAGAATCCTTGTTTACATTATGATTATACACATCTACATGGGTGCACCTATGATGTTCAATAGAGTCACTTGGAGACTCATGATTTTCCTTGCTCCTTTCCTAGTCTATTTGAAGTTGGAGGAAATTCATCCCACACTTGGGTGAAGAGATATGTGATTGAAGAACATTATTATTGGAATAAAAATCCTTTGTTATTTCATGATGATATACATATTCATGGGTGTATTGATGAGACTTCTTTGATCCACTTGAAGCCTTCATGTTTTCTTTGTTCATTATTTGGTTCAGATTTTGGTGGAGGTTCTTCATTCACTCCTTGGATGAAAGAACACGTGGCTGATTATATTGATGCACATCATATAGCTTTGGATCAGAATAATGGGACATGGGATTCTCAAATATGTCATTGGAGAATATTTGATTGGTCACTTGAAGCTTGCATGCACTTGGCAAATGGTAGTCTACTCAATGGGAGGTAGAAGCACTTTCATGATTTCTTGGTGAGGCACCTCCTTGATGTACATTATTATTATGTTGTTATATACTTTGGTGATATATATTATGCACTCATGATGTTTGGAAGAATGCATACAAGAAAATGGGATCCATGAATTCTCTTTCCAAATGGTATGGGTTGGAGAGCACTCTTAATTGTTGGAGTGCAATGCAAGCAATGGGACCCTGGGATAGTTTTTACTCCCATTGATTTCAAATTCTTTGGGAGACAAGTAGTATGGGAGATGGATTACCCATTTAATAAGGTGATTTTAATCAAAGTAGTGCAGCAGCAAGCATGGTGGTTCCTCTCTCAAATCTTCATGAAATCTCAAAGACTCAAGGTGGGCAGCTCAGTGGCAACTTCAAAGAATCATACATAAAGCAGGTTCTTCAACAACCATGTTTGAAATTGCTTGAGGACAAGCAATATTGGGAAGGGAGGATTTGTAATGTCCCAAATTTGGCATTGGGTCACAATGGCCAAATTACATTTTCCATATTCATGAAAGTTGTCAAATGGATGCTAAAAGTCAAATAATTGCCAAGGAGGAAAATCACTAGTTTCCTAGGTTGGGGGTGGAAGCTTTGAGATTTGGAATAAGGGGGATAATAAATCATGTTTAGACATTATAAGGGGACAAATATTTAATAATTTATATTATTAAATAAATACAAGAGAAAATGGAAGTGGCAATAGAGCATGAAGACACATGGAGACAATGGGGCCCACGCTAGCTAGAATTTCTATGTTAAATGGTATCTTTCTCTTGCAAATTCGAATATATGGGAATCCTAATGTTTTTGGATGGATTATAAGGCTAATATAATTGTCCATATACTTAATAGGTCAAATTTGGGATGAATTGTAACTTACATGGGAGAGGAAGAGCCAAATGGGAGTTTCGTGGACACTTGGCTAGATTCCCCTTACATTTATGACATCTATGACACCAATGATGGAGATTCTATGACAGTTATGACACAAGTCAGATATAAAGGATGAAAAACTGACATACTGACATGTTAGGCCTGAAAGAGCATCTTGGAGGTCTAAATTGGGAGTTGGAGAAGGCCAAGAGGCTCCTACTCAAATTTGGGAGAAGAGGGAAGCTAAAGAGAGAGGCCACATGGCATAGCATGAGCAGCCACACCAATTCGACTTGGATTTGGTTTATGGATGGATTTGGAACCTTAGAATACCAATAATGTTTATAAAATACAGGGATCATCCATGAGAATGAGCTGTTTCTCATTTGTGAATTGTGAGAGGTAGTGGATGACTAGTTTTCTTGCTTAAGCCAATTTCGAGGGTGAAAGATTCCCATCCTAGTTGGTGTTTGGAAAGGCCACTCAGGTATTTCATGCAGCTTTAATGGAGTCTTATTTGTAGGTGTAAGCTACATGAAATAATGTGGATTCTTCTATTGCAGCACTCTCTCTCAACTATTTCTAGTTTTCACACCATATTCATGCCAATGGAGGGATTGCACTTTGGGTGAGCTATTGATCTCTTTGGGGAATATTCTAATGCTCATTATCTTATGTTATGATTTATATGCTCTATATTTCATGTTTATAATACTCTCAGATCGAAATACCCAAAAGAATTCATGTAAAAATGTTGAACAATGAAGAAATAGTGTCATTTCCCCACTATCTTGTTGTAAACCATTGCAATGCTGATGATTTCGAATTGGGAGAGCCTTTAATTATCCATTTATGATTAGAATTAGTTCAATATTCTCTTTTATTCATTATCAAAAAATTTCAAGTCGAAATTCCCAAGAGTTGTCTGTCAAAATGACTTTTAATGAGCAAACAATGACCATTTCCACTCCATTTTGATATATGCCATGGTAATGTTTATTATTTCGAATGGAGGAATGTATATATGATAAATGTATGATGGATGGACTGTAATTAATGTGTATTTCAAGTCTCATGTTCAGTACTTAAGCATTGGAATCCATTTTACTCATTTTTATTGCATTGGGAGAAGATTTGGTGCATTTTCCCCAAGGGTCGAAATTGTGACTTGGGGGTTGTTTTGGAAAGAGTCATAATAGACTGTATAAACTGAAACATGATGCATATGAGACTTTGAAAAGGTACCTTACACATACCCAGAATCTGTTCAGAAATTCGAGTGACTTTGGGATCATTTGTGAAGCCATTTCCGGCAATTACCCAGGGCGAATTGGAGCCCCAGTTTGCTAGTAAAGAATCCTAATCTGAACAGAACATCAAACAAGTTTGCAGAAGTAATTGGGAGGTCACAAAACATACATGATCATGGTATTTAAGTTATATTAACATTCATGTACCTTCAGAGAAAATTTGGAAGCATTTGGGTCAATTTGGAGGTCTAGACATCAAAACTAGTCAAGAGCCAAAATTGAGAAAAATTGGAAAATTGGGCATTTTAAAAAAATTCCAAAAATGGGACATTACAGACCTTCTCCAGGTTCAAAGAGTTCAAGGACCTAACTAAGAAGCAGTATGGAAATTTCATTAAAGTGCTCAGGTCTAATGGTGGAGTTGAATATGATTCACATGAGTTTACATATTTCTACAAGTAGCATGCCATCCATAGATAGTTCACCACTAGATACACACCACAACAAAATGGAGTTATTGACTGAAAGAACCAAAACATCATGAACATGGCCCATAGCATGCTATCACACAAGAAGCTATTAGATGAGTATTGGGCTGAATTTTTTGCATGCTCAGTCTACTTGGTCAACAAATCACCTACGGTGAGTGTCTAGGAAAAGATTCATGAAGAAGCATGGAGTGGCACTAAGACTAGTGTTGCACATATAAGATTTTTTGGTTCTGTTGCATTCGCTCATGTACCTGATGAGATTAGAAGAAAACTGGATAAGAAGAGTGAGTGGTGCATGTTCACTGGTTACAATGAACACCACAAGGCTTATGACTTGTATAATCCTATCACCAAAAATATTGTGGTGAGCAGAGATGTGAAGTTCCTTGAAGACAAATGACGGAGTGATCCTTCAGACATACAACAACAAGAAAGTTTAGATCTTTCAGATCTACCTATCAAACTTCCAAGATTGGAAGTACAACAACAAGAAGAAACCTCAGCAGACATTCCACCTCGAAACCAGAAACCAGAAGTTTGAGGGAGTTATATGAGAAGACTCATGTTGTTGATAATCAACTTCAATGTGCTATGTTTTCCTATCAGCCCACATCTTTTGATGAAGCAGTAAAGGATGCATAGTGGGTACAAGAAATGGATGAAGAGATTGATTCTATTGAGAAGAATCATACTTGGGATCTTGTTGATATCCCTACAGACAAAACCAATATTGGAGTCAAATGGGTTTATAAGACCAAACTGAATGAAAAATGAGAACTTGAAAATCACAAGGTAAGGTTGGTTTCCAAAGGATATGCACAACAATATGGTGTGGATTATAATGAAACATTTTATCATGTAGCAAGGATGGATACCATCAGAGTTGTACTTGCCATTTCAACACAAAATCAATGGCATGTTTATCAAATGGACATGAAATATACCTTTCTCAATGGTATTCTTGAAGAAGAAGTTTATGTAGACCTACCACCTGGATATATTTTCAAAGGTCATGAAGACAAAGTGTTTAAGTTGAAAAAGGCCTTGTATGGTCTAAAACAAGCTCCATGAACTTGGTATAGCATAATTGACTCCTACCTCATCAGCAAAAGGTTTAGCAAAAGCTGTAATGAGCCCACTCTATATTTCAAAGCGAAGGAAGGTAAAATGTTGATTGTGTGTATTTATGTTGATGACATGATTTACACTGGTAATTTAATGCTTGAATAATTTAGGAGAGTCATGAAAAAGGAATTTGAGATGACTGATCTAGGTCTGATGAAGTACTTCCTTGGTCTGGAAGTTACTCAAACTGATCAAGGTATTTTTATTTGTCAGCATAAGTATTCTACTGATATTTTACAGATATTCAGAATGGATAAATGTAAACCAGCAAAAACCCCCATTTCTCTAGGAACCAAGTTAACGAAGAATGATGATGGACCAACAGTAAATTCTACACTCTATAAAAGAATGGGGGGCAGTTTAATGCATTTAACTGCAACTAGACCTAATTTGATGTATGTTGTCAGTCTTATTTCCAAATTTATGGAGTCTTTCAAAGACTCTCATTGGAAAGTTGGAAACAAATTTTGAGATATGTTGCAGGCACACTTGGATATGGCCTTGCGTACACTCATTCACTAGACATTACTCTCACATGGTACACTCACAGTGATTTTGTAGGAAGTATTGATGCTAGGAAAATCACATCTGGTTATGCTTTTCAATTGGGTACAAATATGATCTCTTAGGCATCTCAGAAACAACCCATTGTCAGCATGTCATCTAAAGAAGCAGAGTATGTAGCAGCCACCACAACAGCTTTTCATCCATTTTGTCTAAGAATACTTCTAAAGGATATGGGACACACAGAAAATGATCCAACTCCTATCTTTTGTGATAATAGTTCTACAATAACATTGTCCAATCATAATGTATTTCATAGACAGAGAAAACATATTGACACTCGCTATCATTTCATTCATGAGTTAGTCAATAATAGATATATTACATTACTATTTTGTGGCTCTAAGGAGCAATTGGATGACATGTTCACAAAACCATTGGGGACACATGGATATGAGTTTTAGAGACAACACTTAGGGATTGAGAGCGCTAAGAATATTGTCCAGTTGAGATTAAGGGGGTGTGTTAAGAAATGTAATTTCACTGGTCAAATGCAACATTAATTAGTTGGCTAGTTGAGTAGTTGATTTACCCAGCTTATATTAAATAGTGACCCATAATATTTTATGACCCGTGGTATTTTCCCATGGATTTGTTGTTATGTAGTCCTATATATGTTGCTTCTTAATAATGAGAAGGCAATCAATATGCCCACTTGGGTGTTCCATCTTTTAATGTGTCTCTTATAACTTTAACAACTAAGACCTGTGCATGGATGTTTCCATTCCTCTTTGTGTGAGAACTATTGGAATTGCATAGACACAACACAACGAAACTTAGTTTATTGCTAAGTGAGTGACCCGTTTATAAAAGGGATTTCTCCACTTTCGTTCTCCATTCTTTTCCATATGTTCTTCATTTTCAACATTGAATTACCACATGAGGCAGTTATTTTGTGAAGGCCTTAATATTGAACGTGGCTCTATGCTTCTGTTACTACCAAACTCATCCTCTATGTGATCTTCCTTAGACTTGTTCTTACCTCACTGGCACTTGTGAATACTTATATACACTCGCACCTTTGACACACCTTCTAGTGGGTGAAGAATATTTTCAGGCCTTCGAGTAAGTGAATAACACCTACAATGCACCATTGAAACTATGACAACTACTCCCGATCCTCTCTACTGTTTCCGAGAGATATCTTCTTCCGTGTAAGATATAGAGACTTGAACCGCATGCAAGTCGAGTTGTTGCACTTGTGTGGACCAATAGAAGAACATGTGATCTATTGCAACTATGTGGACCATTTGTGAATGCATCATGACATCCCCGAGGCAATCAAACTAATTGATCCTCAATTAGAACCAACAACAAAAGTATAGAACCAGAAAAGTAATTTAAGCTTTATACAATTTATAATCGTACATTGGAGAAGGTTGAGAGGTTGGCTTGAACTTCTATTAAAGAAGTCTTCATCCTATAGATAGTTTGAACGAGGAAAATCCTTGAATAAAATATTTGATGATGTCAAAATGATTTTAGAAGAAGGTGATGAAGAAAGTTTTTCCAAAGACGGTTATTGAACTGGTGAACCAGTGAGTGAAGCTAAGCATGGTTGAGTAGGATGCATGAATTTGCGTGTGAATCTTTATCCTGATTGTTGATACCCTCCATCCAACATGCAAGGAATGGAGGCTTTATCTCTTCTGGTGCATGAAGAACTCTCTCACTACGTGAAAATATCCCTGTATATTGAAGTCTGTGAAATGGTGCGCTTTCTGGCATGAGACTCCTCACCTATGCGTAAAGGTAACACATGCATGTGGTTGGAAATCATTGAATATATTTATGATACCTATTTAAATTTTCAGAAGTAAAATTTGAGGAGCAGTTGCAGCTCCTTCGAAAAATAGATTGACTTTGTATACAATGTCAAAATTAACATAGATATGTCGTCGATCCACACTAGATTTGTCATCACCTTGTAAACACAACATTTTTTAAAGCTTTCGGAATGATAAGCTAGAGCTGAGTGTATGCCATTATTTAATGAATGGTGAATGAATGCACTAGAAGTATTCTATTGTTGGTGCGCTAACATGAGATATTGCTACATCTGAATGTGTGACCCTCCATTTGAGAGTTGAAACATGTAAAGAACCATTATTTGCAGAGAAATTGTTGCCATATTAGAGAATCCAAAAGCTGTAGTGAGGAGGTTGTTGTGGTCAAGGTGGAGTCTACCAGAGATAGAAAGAGTTTTGAATATATTTCTCACGCCCTTAATGATATTTATGTTAGAGTTAATGCTTCCATTAATGCATCTAGATTTGGTTTGAGATTTCTTAGGGTTGTTGGAGATTGTTCATGGAGATTGTTGAGACATTCTCTCAACCTATATCTCCAAGATTGGAATAAGTTAGATCTAATAACACTTATATAAGTATGTTGTATTTGGGTTTGAAAGTGATATACAAATATTGTTTATGTGAATTATCTGTAGAACGACTGCTCTTTCAAATTCTAAGTTGGTATCGGAGCAGGTCTTGGCCTAGATCCTTCATGGAGGGCCAAGGAGAATGATAGAGATATGAGTTTATAAGAATGATAGAGATATGAGTTTATCCACTATAGGAGAGTAAATAGTTTGCAGTTGTGTGAGTTATTTTTTATTTCTGTGTATTTGTGTAAGTCTTCGAGTGCATGTGTTCATTATTATGGTGTCCATTGAAGATTGCAGCTTTCGTCTATTGTAGCATGAAGGTTTTAGTGAAAAAGGCACCATTGTTCTTGACCCAGATATACTGAAGCGATATTATTATTTTATGGATTCATAAATGTTTTCCTGGCTTTTGTGTGCTATTGATATATTGAAGAGACTACCAATCGCCGCTAGCAAAAGGAGTCGTGTATAGTTGTGAAAGAGCTGCAACCAAAGTGAAGGTGTGACTAAGCAGTAGAGCCACCATTTCCTTGAAATTTGCTGGCAATGTGATTGTTGTCCAAGAGATGACTCACCAGATCTGAAAGATGCATGTGCATTCGTTGATCACTATTAGCTGCGTGGAAGAAAATAGGTTTGTCGGCTGGATTCACATCTTCCAATATTTGGAGCTTGACATTATTTCCAGTGACTGTTCAGCATGTAGTGAAGTGTGCAGATGTGGAGTCTCCCAGAAGATCCGTTGTGTGGAATTGCTGTT
>LPNX010344000.1:2500-14242 GCA_001517045.1 Pseudotsuga menziesii | reverse complement strand
ATTGGCATAAGACCAGTTGTAAGAGATATATTATGGGATATGTTATCCATATCTGAAGACCTTTGGGCGAGATTTCAGTCAGTAGGGCATCATTAATGAATTCAACCTTATTTCAAGGTATACCACTGAAATTCGACCGCCACATCAATGACTTCAGTTGTTATGCGCCAGCCCAGCCCACCGAGCCTTCAAAGGCCAGCTCTTCTGCATCGAGCACTTGGCACAAATCGAAGGGGAATTACTTAATGTCATCTCCTTGATTTCAGAGACTAGTTCAAGTCTTTTAAATATTGTTGTTTAGTTAGTTTTAGTTAATTAAATCAGATCCACGTTTTTAGGATCTGAAAACTATTGTGTAAAGGCTATAAAGCCTGAGAACCAAGACTTTGTAATGGATCGAGCTTGGAGACTTTGGCCTATGTCTGATTGCTAGTCTAATAAAAATCACAGTTTTCTCTTGTTGTTGTACTTAGATTTTGTTACCCATTGTTATTCTGCACTCTGTTGGATTATTTTAGCTCATGCTCATTATTTGATGGAGGAACTTCTTGATGCTTAGTATAGCCCTGCATGATGTATGTACTTGATTGTATAAACCCTGCAGATTTGATGTATTTGGTTGTCTGAGCATTATTCTATATGTCTGTTCTATTATTGATCATCTGATGTGCAGTTTCTAAGAGCACTGGCTCATTAAATTGTTTGGATTAGCAGTCTTTCATTTGTGCCATTCTTGTATCCCCTCGATCCACTTATTGAAGGTAAATGAATTTCTAAGTTACCAAGCATACTCAGCCATAACCACTCAGTAGTTTCTTGGAGAGCTAACAGCCCCAAAGCACCTTCACTACTGCCAAAATATGCCACTGACTATGTGGTACACAAAGAGGCAGTTAGGCAGGTCTTCTTAGATGGCATAGGGAGTTTTTTATTTGAACATAAAAGGGCAACTTATCCTCCCTTACCATTCAATTTGGGAAGCTATAAGTTCACAAGAGTCAAGAAAGATGATGAATTTGTAGAAGAATTGGGGGAATTCCATTTTGGGGAAATAAATTTCCATAGGAATGATTCCTGGAATAAAGTGGCAGAGCACTGCAAGGAGCCAAATGTACATTTTGAGTACACAAGCCACTGGGATAAAGATGAATCCATTTTCCGAAGTGCTGAAAACATAACTGCCTTAAGAAGAAGATTTAAACAGAAAATCACTACCAAAGGCAGGAAAGGACAATATGAACAGAAAAGGGCAGAGGAAGATGGGGCTAGGAAAAGGGATGAAGATGCTAGGAGACTAGCACAGGAAGGAGAAAGCTGGCTCAAAGGTGAGGAGGAAGAAAAGAGAAAAGATGAACAAGAAGCATCTAGAAAGGCAGAAGAAGGTGCTCGGAGTGAAGAAGAGGAAAAGAAAAGGAAAATGGATAAGGAACTGAGGAAGCAAGAAGCATAAAGATTAAAACTGACAGGGTCCGTGATAGAGAAACCAACTTACGATCCTGTATACATTTAGGCTTAGGACCTGTGTGATCTTGATGTTCAAGATCCTGAGGCAGCTGCTATCAGCACACCAGGACAGGCTATTGTTCCTACCCTAAGACTAATCACTTTCGAGCAAAAGAAAGGGGAAGAGGTGTCGGAATTCAACACTATATTTTATGATAGGGAAACAAAAAGAACTGTGAAGAGGACCAAGAGGAAGGTCGAGACTAGGGGGAAGTCAGGTAAAATGATAAATGATACAACCGTAGTATATGGGATAGACAAGGACCTGAGGTTCACTATCCGAGCAGGGGCAGCATTGATCCATGCTTCTGAGGACAATGTGGATTGGATAATGACTGATCTTGAACAGTCAAAGAAATATGCTTCCCAAGTAAAAGATACCCTAAGAAGGGAGTTGGAGGAAAGTAGCAGATTGAAAATAAAGTTTGAAGACATGCAACATGAAATAAAGTCTTCAAAACCAGAGCTCCAATTCCTCCAAGTAGAAAAGAGATCTCTGGAAGCTACCCAAGGAAGTCTGGAGAAATTGCAGAGGAATGTCAAGGGTTAAGGACAGAAAAGGATGAGTTGAAGACTGTATGTGAAAGTATTCACACAGAAAAGGATCAGCTGCTAGGAAAGATAGGGGAGTTGGAGTTATAGAAATCTACCTTGGAGGAGTCTGAGAGGCAATCTCAAGGGCAGAATGTAGAGTTTAAAGAATAGGTTACTTCATTAACAGCAGCTCTGGAAGAGGCCAGTGAAGAACAGGTCAACCTTCTACCTTTCAAGGAGCATGTTCTAGCACAAAGGAGCAAGATGCACCATCTACAAGTAGCCATAGAATAAGAGAGGTGCAAGATCTTGCAGGTAGACAATAGACTGGAAGAAATTCTGGAAACCTCTTCATATTTTGTAGATAGATCGCAGGACATCTTAGAAGTCCTGATGGGAAGAATGGAAAGATTAGAGGCCAATGAGGAAATCCCCACTGACCTACTAGCAAAATATCAACAAGGCCTAAGACAAGACTATGATTTATTGGAATTTTCCATAAACACAGCCGAAGAATTCAAGAAGGCTGTCAAGAAGACAAAGGGAGCTTGTGCAGAGTTCTGTAGGAGACTTTTGATTACATATAATCATTGTCAGGTTGATGCTGAACAGAGAATGGAGACCTTTCTAGACCACAACATGTTTTTGGAGATGTTGCAAAGAAGATATCAGAAAGATGAACAAAGGATTTAGCACATCAAGGCCCTAGATGAGCGGACCCTGAGAAATGAGGTAGCTCACTCTGTGGTTAGTGTATAGTTTCTAGAGAATCAACTTCGCCTGAGCTCAGCCAGGAATGAAGTAATAAGAAATCAGGCCGCTAAATTTGAAATCAATATTCATTTTTTAGAACCTTCTAAGTTCAAAAACATTGCCTCCGAATCTTCAGCATGGAAGAAGTTCTTGAATAGTCAAGCGGGACCCTCCTCATAAGTGCTTTATTTGTTTGTTGTATTGTAATATATTGTAAATTCTATAAGCACTTAATAAAAGAAAAGTGTGGGAGGTGAAGCATTGGGGAATCCCAAGAGTCATTTGTGGGCAGCTCAATAGTTTTTCTCTTTTGTATAAATATAGAAGAATTAGATAGGAGGGGGGATTTGTCCTAGAGAAACTTGTGAACCACTTGTTGTAAGAGGAACTACTTCGTTTTGCAATAATAAATTACAAATTTTTGCCTGTTGGAGAAAGTGCTGTGTGGAATGTTCAAATGTGATGAAATGAACAATGTTGAAGGGGAACTATTTCGTTTTCATCTGTGTTTCATTAACCGTGAGAACGTTCTAACTTTCTGAACCTATGTTCTTACATGAATGTTCTCTGGTTTATTTTGTGATAATTTCCACTATGAGTAATGAATTTTTTAACAGTTGACGAGCTATCTTGTCGTGTATATATTTATTCATGTTTATGTGTTTTGATTCTAAGAATAACTATCTATGATTTATCTTAACATATGAACAGTATTACATTACTCATGAATTAATAATCTTGCTCCCTAGGGACAACTTAGTTAGTGTTTTTTTTCTAGTTGTGTGTGATTTAGATGCGAGAGAGTCTAAGACAAGAGGTAAGAACCTGCGCATCACATTGTGACCACTCCTCGCATTCTTTATCAATCTAAATCTTAGATAGGCACTTGCATATCATACTTAAAGTCAAAAATACAAAAATATATACGGTGGACCGGCCGCAACCGGTAAAACCCTTTGTTTTTGTTACTTGACCTATGGTAGCCGAACCGGAAACCGAACGGTTTCCCTACAGCAAAAAGTTATGGGCTGGTTGGGAACGTTGACTGGGGAGAATCCCTTCCTGTTGTTTCCTGCAAATTTCCAGGCCTTAACACCAGGAATTGAATTTGTCGTTAGTATAGCATATATGTCGTATTTAATGGATATCTGATGACAATTTTCACTACACAGATATTGGAAATTTGACGAAGTCTCCTTGATAAAGGTTGGAATTTAAAATATGCAACATGGACTTGTAGCTAGCCCCAACAACTTCTTTGTGTCTTGGGGAAAATTGAATCTTGATTGGTGGCATGATATGCCACCATCTTCATTGTTGGACCATGGCCACATTGATGAATTTTCTATTTTTAAATTACTCAACAAAAGTGGACATTAATTATCCCAATAGTTTTTAATGTTCATTACCCCCATGTCCAAAACATATATGTACTTGCAGAACGGGAAAAAGATGAATTCTCTTTTAGGGTTTGATACATGGATTGATAAATAATTATTTTACTAAACAATAATTTATCGGAAAAAAGAAAACTATTAAAAATATCACTTTTTCAAATACGGTGAAACTGACTCTAATAAACTTTGTTTACAGTGAAGAACCAACAAGACAAAGTCTATATGGATCTTACCCCTATGAATACCCTAGACCTATGGATCCTAGATAAAAACAAACTACTAGAAATAACAGTTTCTGAAATACGGTGAAAATGACTCTAATAAAATATGATTACTGTAAAGACCTGGATGCACCTATAATAAACATGACAGTATAGATGGATCTTACCCCTATAATTGTGTATGCAACATAGGGGTTAACAATGGTTACTCAAGGGGGTGACGTCCTCTTGCAAGGTGTTGAGAACCATGAGAGATTTGTAGTCTGAGGCTCTAAAAACTGATTCATGGAAATATTCCTACATCAATGTTCTTGTCCACTTGACAATGGACTCAAATGGTGGTGCATGCACTAACCAATTGGAAAGAGAACCAAAGCATGCATTCCCATATGCAACTGCAATAAACACCCCACCTAATATGTACACCTCTCATGTTGGAAAATGAACTATAGTTGACAATTAGGAGGAATCCACCTAGTCACATGGAAATATTTGAGAATGTTCCATAAATGATCCTTGGCCTGAGCCATAATGGATTCAGGCTAGGAGGAAGAAAGAAATATTCTTATTGTGTTCCTTAAGCCATCTTATGTGGAACTTATGTTTCCAGTGTTACTCTTATAGTTGAGAGCTTTCATAATCATCTGATCATTGAGGTCCAATTCCTCTTTTTGAAGGGTGAGAGTGTCCATCATGTCTCTAGCCATTATTTCCCTTCGAGCTAAGAAAATTACTCTCCAATTATTGCATTTGGAATAAGATGTTTCCAAAGTTGTTTGTGTTCCATCCTTTTATCTTTTTTTTCATAATGTTTTTTTATTGAATCGATATTGAATTATTCATGGTTCCAACATTATCTTATCATGTCCTTGAAATGAAAATTTGAAAGACACATTTTGTCATAGTGGAAGGAAGTTCCTTTTGAGCTTTCTCTAGAGCGCCCGTGTAAAAGAATTGGCTAGTGGTCTGATCTAATTGGGAGGATTGCAAGTTCCTATTCCATTCTCTTAGACAAAATTTCTTCTAAGAGATTAAAATGGTCTAATTTTTCAGCTACATGTTTCTCCATGCTTGTTCTAGGTAAAAATTTCATTGTTAGAGGCATCTGCATACATGAAATACATAGGAAAGAATGGAAATCATCTCCATGAACCAAACTTGAATCCCTTCTTGAAAAACACACCCATTTAAACTAAGTTATATTAAATTGAATTGATCTTACTTGAAATAAAAGGCACTCAGCAAATACTACCATCCATCTATTAATCTAGAATTAAGAAGAGAGTATTGAAGTGGTCAAAGAAAAAATTAAAGGAAACCTGTTCATCAATTGGTTTAGTTTCACCATGATGAATATTTTTGTATATGATTGTCATTGATGACAACATTAATGAAAAATTTTAAGTGTGATGAATGACATGAAGCCAAAGCAAGAAAGTGTGTGGATGACAAGAGATGACAAAGCATAAGGACATTGGATGTGGGCACAACACAATTCCCTTCTTCTAAGCTCTCAACACCTTAATCCTTTGGTGTAGGACCTTCATATTTAATAACTTTTACAGTCTTGCAAGGAACTTTTATAATTTTTCATCTTGTTAACCCATCCATCTCTAGCCAAACCTACCATGCATATTGATAACTATGTGATGATCAATAGTTTTAAAAGACGTTTGATTGTTTTTTTAAATAACTTTCCCAAGTTAATGCAAGAGTGGAGTTCATTATTATAGAAATTATATTTGAGTCAAGATTTAATATTTCATAGGATCTTCCACTACCATACCACTCATTTTTATTTCATGAACATTGTTTTATACCCTAATGCAGGATTGCAAATTCCATGGAAGGGTTCTTAGACAAAACCAGAGTATCATTTTAATCTATAATTCTAATATTGTTTTTCTTAAGTGGTTCAACATATACTCTCCAATGATCAGCTTCCCTCTTTGTCAACCCTAATAGTTCATTATTTTTACAACCTTGGTGCCAAACTGTTGTAGCATTTGAGTCAGCAACCTGTGCAAGTCTGTGTATTCCTTAACTCTGCAAATTATATATCATCCCCATTATGTTAGGGCCCTACCCTAACCTCCTTACATTTTGTTACCAAGAAGTTAATAATTAATGTATGAAGCCATGTTCTTTGAAAGAGGATAAATAGGTAGTTAGTTGTTAGTTAATGTAAAATGATCCTCTTTATTAAATAAGTCCCACTAAGTGTCTGGTACTCATTAGTAATGGAACCAAAAGTAGTTAGGGATTTTATACAGATAAACTATTTATATAAATAGTGTTGACGATTTTCTCAAGGGAATTTATCTCCTCAAAAAGGTCCTTGAACATTGCTCTCTCTTTTCTCGATTATCAATGAAAGGGAGATATTTTGTAGGTTTCATATCATTGTCTCTCTTATTTATCGTTGCATCAGTGGCTTAAGAAGCTAGTGCTTATTTAAATAATTCTATACCACCACCAGGAGGGATATATATGGATTTCCTGCTATGAATGAATAGTTTACAATGACAGTGTGTTTAATCTTTAATTATATCATTTCTTGGTTTGCAGTCCTAAAATAGTTGGTTTCTGATCATAGTTCACATTTTGAGGACATTGTATGGGAAGAGATAGCTACCCATCTACAAATTGAGCATCAATATCCATATTTAGAATATTGTAGGTCTGAGTAATGCCTAGCCTTTGCTGGCCTATGATCTACAATTTAAGTAATCTGGGAGTTTAAATGCGTCTAAGCATCTGAAGAGAAATATGTTTTCTATACCAATGATGTTATTATTACCCTTGTAGACTCCAACAGCCTTGAAAAGTTATCTAGTTCTATCCATAGTAAACATAAAGTTTCATCCATGTCTTGTACACCTTCAAAAAAGATAATATCTAAGAGAAAGCGCTCGTTATTTCTAGAAACCTTATACTTAGAGTCTAAAGAAGGTTGTATTCGTCAATTATAGTATGAAATTTCCGCACCATTCAAGTGTTTCAATGAAGGAATTGAAAAAAACAGCTCAACAAGCTATGATGAAATTGTGGATATGTGAAGCTACACTACCATTTTGATTGTTGCATGATTGTTGGAAGATAGTAGACTACCATACTCAAGACTAGTGCAACATATTTATGACAAGTTGAAGAACAACATAGATCAAAATAGAGGAAAAAAGTTCAATATTCCTACACATAGACTATATGTTTTTTTCTTTTCAAATTAACATCTCTGTAGGATATGTCATAAATCTTTTTAGATTCACTATGGTGCATCATGGCCTCTATGTTTGTTTTGCAACATATGTGGATTGAGTAATTTATTGTATCAACCACTTTAGCTAGAACACCGGGATTTTATATGTTAGATTATTACAATTAAGAGGACATGTTTTCCTATATTTATTTTATCGGTATTTATTTATTTATTCCATTTCACCAACCTATTTCCCAATATTTTTAGTCTTCTACTTTTGTAGTATATGTAGAATATAGTTGTCTTAAAATTACTATTAAAGTCTCAAATTCAAACAAGAAAACTCTTTTGCAAACAAGAAAACTTCCATCAAACGTTGTCTTTATCTACGGGTACACTACTTCAATATTTTTTTTAAGGCTGCTACAAGTCTGAGTTTCCACAATTTTGATACTACCGTGAACTTCAAAACCGCCCAGATTTTCTAATAAGGTTTATTTTCAAACCTAGAGTCCCCAAACCTGCAAGAAGAGAGGATTTGTGGTTGAAATGGACTTATGACTATTCATATTTGATGTTTTCCACCTCCATAGGTTGTTGTTAAGGTTTTAGGCCATAAGATATACGCAAATACACCCAAACCTGCCTAAAAAATCTCTATTTCCTTTGAATAATGGTTGATCTTTGACCCTTTTAGTTTAAAGTCTAAAGGGGATATTTTTAATCACTGTCAAAAGGTCAAGCATAGGCTTGATTGTGCTCATGTGACTGACACTAGGGCTGTAGGTGATAGGAAATCACCCGATTTTCTCTTTGTTATCACTTCTCCACCCATAGGACTGGCCAAGTCTAAGACTATTTCATGTTTGGACTCGAGAGGCCGAGATATGCCCAGAAGTGCCCAAATTATGCCAAGATTGAGAGATTAGGTTGTTTTAACCACAGAACTTGCTAATAAATTAACAAATGTTGCTGGTTGAGGGTTGATTCACCCTCAAAACAAACCTGAATGGATGGACAATGCCTACAATGTCCAGGAATCAAATTAGTTGTAAATAGTCAAGACAATTACCCTAAGATGAATTTTGGGATACATGAAGGCTAAATAGCAGTAAAATTCCACTTTTGGGAATAATTTCAGCTAATATCATTTATCTAGATTCAAAATCCAAGGTGGGAAAAATGTACATTAAAAAAATACTTTGATTGAATCCCTTGTTGCAATAAACATTCCAAATTCTAAAAAGAGTTTGATGATAGAATTTTCTATGCCAATCTTATTGTCTTCCGGGTATGCAATGGTATGGGTTGGAATTGACGTGAAATAACCCCCATCACATAACCCACTAATCCACTAAATAATTGATTAACCATATAACCTATTAACACGATATCCACTCTCTCATTAAACCACTACCCCTAATGCATAATCCACTAATCCACTAAACCAATAATATATTACCATTATAACCCTTAAACATCTCATCCACTACCACACTAATTAGTAACACATTGATGGATAACACCCATATTCACTAAAAATCTAATCATTGACCTAGTTATCCACAAAAAATTATCCCACTAAAATATTAAGTGACTAACCCAATAACCAAATGGATTTTTTAAAATATTAGTAAATTGATTCCAAGCATGAATGTGTTGTGCTTGACTTTAAAGTAAATTTTTGATGATTTTTGTATGTGAACCGATATGGTCTAAATATATAATATTGTAGGGATTTGATCTACAAGACAAGGATGATATCCTTCATTTATGAATCCAAATCTAGCCCCTTTACCATGTTTAGAGTTGCTAACTCTCGGAGGAATCCATGATGGCTGAGACCCACAAGGACCAATGTCATGTGATTTACTTTAAATGGATGAAAGGCTTATTTGTTACTACAAATTGATTCCAAGTCATCAATCTATTTCATATCAATGGTTAGGGATATCATGAGACTAAGGTGGATCCCTTTGATACTATTTTTAGTAGCATGGAATTGTGTACAATTGAATATCTTTAGTTATTACTCAGTTGGAGCCTATTGTATGTCAATATTGTTTGTATAATGGTGCTGCATTTTAATTGTTTATAAAAGCCTTTCCATTCTAGAGTAGACTAGTCATATATGTAAGCGATAAAGAATCTACAACTAGGATTGAACAAATGGATATTGAACAAAAGAATATTGAACAAAAGAGCATTGAGGAATTCTTGGAACTACTCCAAAAAATCCACTTAGGTACTATTGGCTGAGGCCTAAATCTATAAGTTGAGGACCATCATAATATTTTGACACATTTCAACCCATAATTATGCATAGTAATTCCAAGCTTCCACTAAGACAAAATCATGAAACCCTTGTTGACACTTGTTGGATTGATCCTTAAACAAGACCTAAAGCATAATTTCACATTAGGTTTGACCAATTAAAAGAACAACACATAGTGTTTCCCACATCAGATATGGGTCAAAGCCAATAAAAAATGGACACAAAAGGTTATTCACAACAGGTAAATTATTATATCTGATTTTAATTTTCTAAATTAGTTTATCTTGTTATCATTGGTGTCCTACTTTAAATTGTGATTTTATTTCAGTTCTATTTTAATTTAGATTTGCATTAAAGTTCAATTTCCTTAATTTTTTGTTAAAAAACCCTAATTTTAACTAGAGAAAATGGTAGTGATGGTAATGGTAATGAAGACAATGTTGATGGTGATGGTGATGGTGATGAATGAAAAATTGTGAGGGACAATGACAAAGTTGAGGGTGAATATGAGGATTGCATAAAATTGCAGATTGTGGGAGTGCATATTACCCAAAAGACAAAGAAGGATGCAAAGCAAAGAAGGGATAGTAGTAAAAAGTGTGAGAAAGAAGAAGGAAGAGAAGAAAATATAAGACATTCAAGAATCCCACATCAATCAAACCATTTTTGGAATTATGTTAATAAATTTATGTTTGCAAGCTCAAAGGAAGTTTCATTCTTAAATTCGAAGTCTCCTAGAGATTTGGAATTCGAAATATAACTATTTCTATTTGTTGAAGAGTTGTATCACATCAAGCAATTTCATTGAGTTATGACAAAATATTGTTGGTGTAGGCCCTTGTAGAGCCCAATGACATTGCAACATATCTCTCAAGCGTCATAGATTTCCCAAAGTTACTCCAAGTCATCCAATGGGGTTATCCCTCGCAATATTTAACTACATCACTCTAACACATCAAGAAATTCTTATAACTACAAAAAAGTCTCCACCATGGTAATCCTAGCCATGGCCCCACTATATTGGTTGGGGAACACAACTTTCCAACACCATCCAACGATTTCGTTGGGACAGATCTACAAAACCCTAAATTGCACTAGCTATGGAAATCCACACCCATGCTCGAGTGCACTACTTTACACTCATATTGACCAGTTAAAGGATTACACATGGCATTATATGCATAATTAATGGGTCAAAAACAATAAACAACATACACATGGCATCACATGTCAGTGCAAAGAAGGAAATTGATGTCTGGCCTTTGGCATGTCAAAAGATGATTAATCTAAGAATTGTAGGGGAAGAACCCAAGAGTCGCTGAACCGTAAGAGCAAGGAAAGCTAAGTATCCTAGTATAGTATCCCAACCAAGAAAAACCTATAATCCCATCCAAGAAGCCAACCCAACCCCATGGATTCCATCCCATATAGGAACTATTCAAATGTTCCATCACGTTAAGTTATTTTGAGGTATAGCTCTTTATGGAGGGGGTTGATTTCGGGGAGAGGAAAGACAATTTCTATTGGAGTTGGAAGTGGTTAAAAACCATTATCATTCTGCAATTGTAAGACCATGTATAAAACCTAAGACCATGAATAAATAATAGCTTTTGGCTCTCACAATTAACCTACTTACATACCAAAGACATTGCAGGAAGCCATATTGAAGGTGCAGTAAATTCATTATCATCCCGTGAAGACAAATTGCAGAGAACCCGTCAAGAGAATTTTTAGAGAACACCGTGAACACCTTCAATAGAAATCACACACCCGTACTGAAGTTGTGAAGCCTTGTCGGAGAAATCGCATGCAGCAGCCAATACACAAATTGTGTTGAGACAAAAAAATTGCAGATTGTAA